>PVJO010024892.1:0-23697 GCA_004026905.1 Hystrix cristata
CGGGGAGAGAGACCCACGCGGGGCGGGGAGAGAGACCCTCGCGGGTTCGGGGAGACAGACCCTCGCGGGGCCGGGACCGAGACCCTCGCGGGGCGGGGAGAGAGACCCTCGCGGGTTCGGGGAGACAGACCCACGCGGGGCCGGGACCGAGACCCTCGCGGGGCGGGGACCGAGGCCGCGTCGGTTCCTGCCCGCCCGGGGCGGGGAGCGGTGTCGCCGCCCGCTGTCGCCCTCGCCGCCCCGCCCGGCTGGTCGCGGGCGCGCGCGGGCGGAACCAGGAAGCGGCGCTGGCGCGGGGCGGGCGCGCGCCCGGCCGAGCGGATCTCGGCCTCGCGGGACCAGGAGCTGCGCGGGCCGGGCCGGGCCGGGCGGGCCAGGTAGGACCTTGACGGCGGAGACGGCGACACCCGACACCCGACCCGAGACCCGGGCCCTCGCCAGCGCCGGGCCGGCAGAGTCCCGGGTCGCCCAGGGTCCCGATCCCCGGCGATGGGGGTCCCGGGCGATGGGGGGACCCGGCGATCGGGCTGCGAGGGAGGCGCGGGGGTCGCGCGTGGCAGGTGTGCGGCGCGGAGGCAACCCGCGCTGAGCCCCGGGGGCTGAGAGGGCCAATGTCCACCGCCTGGCGCCCTCCTGTCCTGATGCCCAAGAGCCCCTGTCGTCCCGTTGGTCCCCCCGAAGAAAGCCGTGCGTGTGCCGCCCCGCCGGGGGATGAGAAGAGCTGGGGTGCCCTGGGGGTGGGAGTACCAAAGCTCCAGGACCGGCGCCTTTTAAGGAGCCAGACAGCAAACAGAACCTTCTGATAAGGCTGCCAGCCCGTATCAGGACCCCGGCCGGGGCCTGTGCCTGTGGCCTGCCATGCAGGCTGTTCTTTATTTCATTTCATTCTATTTTTGTAGCCAGGCAAACAGTACAGAAGTACCCGTGGAGCCGGGGGGTCGGAGAGTGGAAGGGGAGTCCTGTACCCCTACAGCTGTGTCAGGGCCGAGGAACCTGGGAAGGCAGGAGGGAATCAGGACTCCTGGTGCTGGAGCCATTGGCAGACACTTGTAGCCCACAGGGATGGGGAAGGCCAAGAAGAAAACCAAAGTGCCTGTGTGCGGGGAGATGGGATTGGTGGAAACCAGAGAATTTTAAGGGCAAAAAGACATCCTGGTTCCTGTTCCCAAATAGCCATGCCCGGGTCTCTTTCTGCATCAGACCGTGCCGGCAAAAGTGGGTGCTGAGTCTCAGGGCTGGAAGGCACCTGGGACAGTGCTGTGGACTCACCACGCAGAGGAACCGGTCCCAGACAGCTGGGAGCAGGGCCTGCTCAGCCGGGGAGCCGTTTGTCTGGTAGTCGAGGCACTGAAGCTTCAGCCCTGGGACTCACGCCACAGTGCTCACACCGAAGCACTGCACTCTGTCCCCAGAGTGACCCACGCACAGCCCTCGGGTGGACTGGCGCACCACCGAGAGGTCCCATCCTCGGCTTTCAGGGTGATTCTCTGCTGCTTGCAGCTTCTGGCTCCTGAGCATCGGATGCACTGCCAGGTCCCTGTCTCTGGTGATGTTGTCGCCAGGTGGCGATGACGGAGCTGCACCTCTGTCCCCAACATTCTGCTGTTGTGCGTTTGTTTGCCGTATTGTTTTCTACTCTGTAGTTCCGGGAAGAGGATGCGTTTTATTTGTGCGATTTCATGTTTCTCTGATCTCATTTGGTGACAGTCGGAACACTGCTGAGCGTTTATTTCAGGTGGGGTCTGGTGAGTGGCTGTGGGAAGTGTGGTTTTCCCATCTTGGTGTGGACAGCCTCTCCCGGAGGACACAGGTGTTAGAATGGGGGCGCTGAAGGAAGGGGCTGCTGGCACTAAGGACAGTGTGGCACGCAGCGTGGCGACGCGTGCCCGTCTGATTGCGGCTGTGCGCACTCGGGCCCCTCTGCTGGAAGATCCCTTCTCCACAGCCATAGGATCGCGAACGTTTTGGGCACCAGGCCGAGACACAGGCACGGAGTGAGGGATTTTTTTTTTTTGAAGCAAGCCATCAGGAAAAAAAAGTTGATTTCTATCACCAGCAGTTTGGCCGTTGCATAACTTGGAGCACATCCACACAGACTCCCACGGCACACCAGCTCGGACCGTTCCCTCCGGCGCCCTCCGCCGGCGCTGCTTCTGCCCCGGGCTTGACCATGGCCTTGCTCGGAAGCGCAAGGTGGACGTGTGTCGCGAGTGTGCGCTCGGCGGTGGTGTGCAATCTGTGAAAAGGGCCATCGTGGTGTGGAGGGAGGGTTACAACATCAGTGTTCTGGCTAACACTTCCTACCCCGCCGTGACTTCTCATTTCACCTCCATTTTCTTCCTCTTGATTGATTTTGTTTTTGTTTTATTTACATATGCAGAACTGACGGTGCCCTTGCCCAGGGCGGGGGCTTCTTTCTTTCTTTTTGTCAGATTATTTTGTCAGGGTTCGGGCTCTCTGCGATCTGTGTTGTGTGTGTGGAGTCGCTGGCTGGGTCTCTTGGGCTGGTTGCTGTGCAGGTAGCCGAGCCGCCTGGCTGTCTTGTCAAGGAAGATGTGACCAAGAGGGGAGCAGCCCGAAGAGCAGATGCGAGGTGAAGTTGGAGTCAGAGAACTCCCAACCGTTCTAGTCATCTCTGGGGTCCACCAGTATCTTAGATGTTTTCACTGATGTGTGGACATGCTAATTGGCCATGTGTTTCCCCCTTCTATGGGAAGACAGAGTGTAGATTATTATAGTATTCCTACAAAAGATAGCATAAAAACCTTTAAAAAATTTTTTATGGGTTTTAAAATTTTTTTTTGAGCATTTGAAACTTACTCTATAAAAGCTACCTGGCAAGTCCAGGTTCCTACGTTCTTCGGAATATCCTTTTACTACATAATAAGGTGCCAAGAGACTTAGACTATGGAACTTCTGAATAAAAATCATGTTTGAAAGTTAGCTCTAAAGTGTCACTGTCTCCTTGAGAGGCTGAGGCAGGAGGATCGCTGAGAGTTTGAGCCCAGCCTGGGCTACAGAGCAAGACCCTGTCGCAAAAAAGCAAGAAACAAAACAAAGTATCACTGTTCCAATGTGGTGCTTAAGCCGAGGATTTAGCTCAGTGGTTAGAGTGCTTGGCTTGCAAGCACAAGGCCCTGAGTTCAATTCCCGGTACCAAAAAAAAAAAACAAAACAAAAAGCCAATGTGGTGCTTAAAAGACTTTTTTTTTTAAAATCTGGACTTGGTGAATAAAAACTCTTCTAAAATCAGAAGTGTTTTTTTCGCCGGCAGTGTTATAAATCAACAGTTTTATGGTTATTTCTGGGAATAAGAAAGTCAACTCTAACCACCCAGTTTCCAATGATCAGACAGTTTCTTGTACACTGAAATCGTAAGCATTATAGTGACAGGTTTTTAAAATGGTACCTGCTCTTAATGAGAGTGGCCTTATTTGAAGTAAAATATTGATGTCGTCTGTTTTATTGAGAGAAGGCTTTACTACTAAAAAGAATAAAACCCGACTGCAGACGATTCTCCGCCTCAGATCACTGAGCGGCGCCACTCGCAGACGTTAGGGTTTTGCTGGTGAAGTGGGCCCGAGCTCGGTGGTTTCGGGGTTTAGATGACGTTTTCTTACTTTTGTTAGTTTGGGTCACACCCCTGGCTTCCTAGGAAGGCCTCTGTGAGCTTTGGTTTCCTTTTTTTTTTTTTTAAGGTAATATGGGGTGGGGGTGCTTCCTGTTTATATTTTCAAAATTAGGTCCACACATTCACCCTCTTGTAGCATCGCATTTTATTTTAAACGTTTGAAGACAGCAGACAGCATGAGGTGTTGTGTGGTTTGTTGTTGGCCCGTGGTGCCACTCGCCTGGCGACACCCTGGGGGGAGACAGGACCGACCGCGTGCGACCCTTTGCTGACAGCCTGGGTGGATCTGAGAGCAAGAGCCACGACAGCAGAGGCACACTTAGGGGAAAAGCGGGTACCCGGGAAGCGTAGGGCACGGAGATGGAGCGGGCCTCGCAGGCCCTCCGGCCTCTGCACAGTGAGGAGGAGCTGCCGCAGCGTCTGCACTGCACCGCGGGTCTCAACAGGGGCAGCAGCAGGCTACCTGAAAGCCACACGCCTTGTAAGAGAGAAGGAAAGGACAGTGAGAGCCGGGCCTGGTGGCTCGCACCTGTAATCCCAGCGCTCGGGAGGCTGAGGCGGGGATGGCCCATGAGTTCAAGGCCAGCCTGGGCCATGTAATGAGACCTCGTTCCTCTCTTTCTCTCTCTCTCTCATGCGCATGCGCGTGCGTACACACACACACACACACACACACACACACAGAAATTTAAAGTATGGGAGTGCAGTGTTGGGGAAATCACCTTCAGTCAAAGCTCCTCCTGGATACTTTTTAAATGCTTGCCCCCCCTTTTTAAATTGCTGGGCCTCAAACCCTGGTTCTCGCTAGCCGCTCTGCCACTGAGCTGAGTCCCGACCCTGGCAGAGATCTCGGGGTCGCCCCAGTGGCGACAGCGAGTGGCCTTTTCCTGGCTGTGAATTTGCTTTGTGCTGAGAGGGGCGACGGCTGGAGGCTCCGAGTGTGTGGGCATCCGCCTTCTGTGTGCGTTCTCCGGGATCAGTTTCCCAAAAGCGCGGCTCGGCATGCAGGGCGGTTTGTGAGGCTCCTCGCTCCCCTTCCCTCGCCCCGACCCGGGAAAGGGGTCTTTATCGTTGTATCGGACACGTTCTCCCCTCTGAGTTTGCTCGTAAGACTCGTGCCATGTTCTGCGAGGCGGCCGAGGCCCGTGCTCCTGACCCACATGGGACATTGTCTTGGTCCCCTGCCTGGCAGCTGGGACCCTCGCTGTCCACCTGTCCTTCCGCCCCGCCCCCCAGGAGCCCTCTTCAGACCCTGCCGGCTCCAAATGCTGCACGTGGCCGGCTTTTCAAGTCCTGGTTCTGACTCACTTGTACAGTTCTACTAAGACAGAGAGCCTGGTGTGAGATCAGCCATGAGATTCTCAGAAAACTCGAACTTTCCTCTCTGACTCGTTGGAGAAAGGCCGGGGAAGACGGGGAAATACAGCGACAAGCCAGGCAATGTTTGTTATTTGTAGGGATGGATTTGGTGACTAATACTTTCATCAGGCTGGTACACATGAACTCAGCTTCGCTCCTTGACAAGAACAGGACAAACCCAAGCGTTTCCACTACCGCTTGCCTCCCCCAGGTCGGGGATTTCTTCACGTGTGGGAGATCAAGCCGAAGTCACCTCAACAGCCATACTTGTGATTTGTCTTAAAATAATTATTTACCAATGGAGCTCAGCCGGGCTCAGCGGGGTAGATACACTCATTACCTCTGTGAGAATTACTATGCTGTCTTTCAAGAAATGAATGGAATTCTTGTTTTTGGTTTTGGTTTTTTGAGGCAGGGTCTCACTATGTAGTCCAGGCTGGCCTGGAACTCATGGTGATCCTCCTGCCTCAGCCTCCCAAGTGCACCACCACAACCAGCCAGAAAATTAATTGTAAAAATTATGTCCATGCCAGAGTTGAGAAGGTGTCCCAAGACTGTAGAACGTAAAGATCATTGAAATAACACCTGCTGCTCCCTGCTTACTTGCTGGGTACCACGCAGGCGCCATTCCCAGCCCTGGCCATGTTTTATGGATCCCAGATGAAGACAAAGAAATGGCCCCTGAGAAGTGAAGTAACTTGTCCGAGGCCATGGTGCCGGTCACTACTGGTCAAGCAGGCTGGATCCAAACCCAGACAGAGCTGACCTCAGAGGCTGCATCCTTAACCACTGCGTGCCCGTGGGCAGCTACAACTTTGTTCAAAGACATTTGGTTGGGTTTGTTATGTAGTCCAGGATGGCCTCGAACTATCAGAGACCCTCCCGCCTCAGCCTCCTGAGTGCCGGGATGCCAGCACGCACTACCATGCCTGCCTGTCTATACTGAGAACTCAAATGTCTAGTACATTTTATTTACAACTTGATTTTGAAGGGATATAGGGTCCTATTCTGGTTTCACTGAAGATTTTAGGAGAGCTTTTTTTTTTTTTGGTACTGGGGATTGAACTCAGGGCCTTGCCTTCCTAGGCAAGCACTTTAACCACTGAGCTAAATCCCCAGCCTTAGGAGAGCTTTTTAATTATGATTTTTGAGATGTAGAGATTTACAAAATTTACTTTATTTTTTACAGCAACTGAGCAACTTTCTGAGTATTTAGAGCTAACCAAGGACACTGGAAACCAGTCTCAGAAATGTGTTTCTTAAAGCTGGGAGCAGAGGCGTCACCCCAGAACTCGGGAGGCTGAGGCAGGAGGATGGCCATGAGTTCAAGGCCAGCCTGAGCTACTTAGTGAGGCCCTGTCTCCAAAAAAAAAGTATTTCTTTTCACATTTGAGGATTACTTTCTCTCAGCACCTCTCCTTGGGGTGGATCGTGAAGTTCAATCTTAGAGACAGAATTCACCACCCTAAAGTGTAGTGATTCGTATTCGGGGGATCATGTCATGGACAAGAGAAACTTTAATTCCCTGTGCCCGAAGCATAAACTCACTCAAACAAACAGAGAATGTCAGCTTCCAGGATGGCCACACTGTCACCTTTGACCGGGGCTGATTTTCTGTGACCGTTGACAGAGTTACACTGTCAGTGGAAACATCTAGCGCAGCAAGCGTCTGAACTCGGAGTTTCCTTAGGACTGTGTCGCCGAGACCCTCAGCAAAAGCTCTTTTTCTGGTGGTTTTGGCTCTTTTTCTTTTTCCTCCTATGTCTGGTGAGTTGGCGAAGCCTTCCCTGGGGTTTTCCAGGCTGAGGGCTGAGGGCGAATCAAAAAGTTTGTAAAAATTCTTTGTGTTGCCTAAAACGCAGAGCCCATAGCGGGTGGCAGATCTGTTTACACGAGTAGGATTTAAAACCCCAGCTGGGGCCAAATGTGGTCACCGAGCTCCATTTGCAAATGTCATGGTCATGTGGAGAAAAAGAAACTGTCGCAACATAATCTGTAAAATACTAACTATGGGGATTTATCATCTTTATTATAGAGCATTCTACAAGAGCAAGCTCTAAATAGGCAAAGTGTTCTCTCAGAAATAATATTAATGTTTTTGTTTGTTTGTTTGTTTAATATTTCTAGAAATCTTTGGGCATCTTTTGTTTTGGTTGAATTTACCGTGTAGCTCAGACTGGCCTCGAACTTGCAAAGATCCTGCTGCCTCAGCTTCCCAAGTGTTGGGAGGACAGGCAGGTGCTACCACACCCAACACTTTCAGGTCATTTTGTTAGGTTTCTAGCAAACAGGAAATCCACAATTCTTTACACAATGGCAGTTCGCTTAGTGGATTACTGTGTGCATTAGGCTTTGTTTCTGGTAGAAAGGGAGGGGAAATTACAGGGAGCCTCGGAGCTGGCAGGGCGGCCTCCAGGCAGGGCTGGGATGTAAACTGCCTCCCTTCCCTCCTCTGGGTTATTGTGTCTTTGGAAACTCTCCCAGTGGAGAGTTTCTCTCGCACTGAGTTAGAATAGCAAGGAAAAATGTACCGTGGACAGGGATTGGCTGCCGCCTAACTGTCTGGGGCATCAAAACAAAATGGAAAAAATTTGGCTGCGAGGCTGGAATCCCCCAGCAGGGCGGATCCGCAAGACCAGAGTCTTAAAGCGACGGGCGCCCGAGAGTTGCCCCCCACCCCACCCCTGGATTCTCGTCGTCACCCCGAAAAGTGTGCCAGCCTGACATGTAGGATTTGGAGGTCATCGTTACCCAAGTGTGACAGGGTGCGGTTCACAGCACTTGGCACGATGCTCCAGTGCCCCCGGGGGCTGGACAGGCCAAACGGGGCTTCTGTGAAATCACCCAGAAAAGAAAACACAGACATGTGTGAACACAGAAATAGTGAAACTTTTGCCCCAAATGCCAGAACCCAAAAGTAAATGATAAAGTAAGAAAAAGATTTTTTTTATCATATTTGGTAAAGGGTCATAGGTTTATATTTTTTGTTTTTTTGTTTTGTGGTAAGATCTCACTGTGCAGCCCACGCTGGCCTCGAACTCACAGCGATCCTCCTGGCTCAGACTCCCGAGTGCTGGGATTATAGGTGTGCACCACTGAACCTGGCAATATTTTTAGCATATACACGATTTCTTAGTATAGGTAGTAAGAGAAAGAGGGTTTCTATAACAAGAAATTGAGGGGTGTGGTGGCACACACTTGTAATCCCAGCACTTGGAGGCTGAAGCTGGAGGATCGCCGTGAGTTTGAGGCCGGTCCAGGCTACATAGTAAGACCCTGTTTCAAAAAAAAAACAAAAGAAGAAAACCAAATGGCCAATAATACATAAAATGATGTTCAAGGGCACTAAAAATCAAAAAATACAAATAAAAACATTGACATAGCTGGGCACTGTAGCACATGACTATAACAGCCACCCCGGAGGCTGAGGCAGGAAGGTTACAAGTTCAAGCCCAGCCTGGGAAATTTAGGGAGACACTGTCTCAAAATAAAAATTTTAAACTGTATGGAGTTGTGCAGCTCAGTGATAGTGCTTGCCTGACATGTGAAAGGCCCTGGGTTCAAGCCCCCCTGAAAATCAGGAAAAGTTATTTAAATGACTTCTATGTATTGATTTATTTTAGAATGTAAAGGCTGCTCTTTTTGTTTTCAGTTACTAGGGTTTTCCCCCAGTACTGGGAATTGAACACAGATCTTTCCCACTGAGCTACATTCCCACCCCTTTTAAATTATTATTTTTTTAAAATAGGGTCTCACTAAATTGCTGCGTTGCCCAGGTGGAGCTCAGACTTGTGGTCTTCCTGCCTCAGCCTCCCAAGTAGCTGGTATCACAAGTATGCACCACTGTGCCCTGCTGGTTTTTCAATTTTTGGAAAAATAAATGAATTTAGTTTATTTTAACTTCTTGCCACCCTAAACACTGTGTTAATTCAGTATACATTGTGCCTTTGCTTTTAAACTACTTTCTCTTTCAGGATGATTCCTATGAAAGCCACTGGTTTATAGATTTCTTTTTGTGCAATTTTATGAGTCATACTGACTTCTGTGAGCGTTTGCTGTGGTGTTGCCTTGGGAAGAGCTAGAGCAGGACTCTGGCGAAAGACTGTTTCCCTTGGGCTGGTGTCCTTTCTTCTGCCGAAGACACCTGCTCTTCCTTAATTAGATTCACATGAAATTGCTCCTTTGTAACCAGAACTAGGGCTGTCAAGCACTTTAACGTGAGAAGGAGTTCACAGAAAAGGAGCAAAAATAAAGGACAAGTTGATGTTTCAGGAGAATTTTGGAGTATACATATTTAGGTCTTGTTGCTGTGAACCAAATAAAATTACAGTTTTAAAAAACGGTTTTGAGCTGGGCCTGGTGCCGCATGCCTGTAATCCCAGCACTTGGGAGGCTGAAGCAGGAGGATCGCTGCAAGTTTGAGGCCAGCCTGAACTACATACCGAGACCCTGTCTCAAAAAAACAAAACAAAACAATCCCTAGCATAAACATCAGCTGTCCCTGAGCAGAGGGGTACAGGATGGAGGAATATGGAGAAGAGATAATAAGGGTCCCACATGATGGTAAAAAACAAGCCTCTAACCTGGTCTTGTTATGTGGGGGTGCAGCTGTATCCCTGGAGAAGTAGTAAACATCAGCGTCTGCCCATTTCCAAGGCCCGAGTTCTGTTGTCTTGCCAACCAGGCTTATAGTTAGCTCATTAATAATTGATAGATTGTACGATTACTGTATAATAATTAATAGATTTTTAAACATTTGCCACTTTTACCGTCACGGGTGCAGCGTCTTCGGCGATGGGTCCCTCCGGGGACCAGGCTCCCGGCTCTGAGTGACAGAGATCTGCTGAGTCATCGTAGCAGATCTCTCCAGCAGCCGTCCGCACAGCTGACTTTTGCTTTTCTGAGACGGGGTCTTGCTATGTAGCCCGGGCTGGTCTCAAACTCACGGCGATCCTCCCGCCTCAGCCTCCCCTGTGCTGGGATGACAGTTGTGTGCCACCGCACCCAGCTCACCTTTATCACAGTGAGCCCTGACATGTTCAAATCTGTTTCTTGTCTATTATATCTGTCGATGGGTGTGCTCTGAATAGACCATACTATTTTAATTATTGGACATTTTACTTGGATCATTAAATTTTTTCAAAGAATAAGTCAGAAGTGACAGAGTTACATGAATCTCCTTTCTGATACGCATTCAGAGGGATTTGAGAGGAGACGCAAATGAGTCTGGCATTCTTTGAGCAGATGGCCGACCCCCAGCACCAGTTCCGTTAAGAATCCTCACATTGAGTCCTCTTTGATCTACCTGCTAGAGGGATTATATAGCAGAATAGAATTTTAAAAAGTACAGGGTGTGCTTTCAGCTCAGATCTCCAATCATATTCTGACGTTGCTGCAAGCGTGGTAAGCCCCACACAGAATCACTTCCAACCTCTGAATCTGGGCAAACAGATGAAAAACTAAATGTTACCCGTAAAACACACACAAGCAAGAAGATCGGAGCGGTCATCGTACAGGAGCGGAGATATTTGTGTTAGGGACCAGCGCTGTCCAGTGTAAGGTAATGCGAGCCTCAGGTGTAAATTTTTGTTTGTCTTTTGAGCCAGGGTCTTGCTATGTAGTTCAGCTTGCCTCGAGCTCACAGCGATCTTCCTGCCTCAGCCTGTGGGATTACAGGTATGTACCATGGTGATGGCTCAACTCTGAAATGTAATTTTCTATTTCTTTTGGAAGGGTGCTGGGAATTGAACTGAGGGCCTTGTACTTGCTAGGCAAGCGCTCTACCACTGACCCCTGTCATTTTCTAGTAGGCATCTTTAAAAAAAAAAAGGGAGTTGCGGATTTAACTCAGTGGTAGAGCACTTGCCTAGCAAGTGTGGGATCCTGAGTTCGATCCCCAGCACCCCCCCAAAATATTAAAAAGAATCAGGTACAGTTAATTTTAATAATACATTTATGTAGCCCAAAATATGAAAACATATTACCATTTCATCAATATGAAAATTATTGATGAGATACTTTACATCTTTTGGTCCTAAATTTTGAAATGCAATGTGTATTTTTTTTTTTTTTTTTTTGGTGCTGGGGATTTTTTTCTTTTTGAGGCATGGTCTCGCTATGCAGTTCAGGCTGGCCTTAAACTTACTATGTAGTCCAGGCCAGCTCAAACTCATGGCAATCCTGCCTCAGCCTCCTGATGCTGGGATTACAAGTGTGCTCCACCACGCCTGACAGTGTGGGTTTTTACTTTTAAATTAATTAAAACACAGTGATTTCTTTTTTTCCAGTCCTGGGATTAAGCCCAGGGCCTTCCCACTGAGCTACATCCCCAGCGCTTTTGTTATTCTTTGAGACAGGATCTCTCTAAATCACTTTGTTGCCCAGGCTAGGCTTGAATTTGGGATCCTCCTGCCTCAGCCCCCCGAGTGCTGGAATGACGAGCCTGTGCCACTGCATGGGGCTTGCAGGTGCTGTTTGCTTTGGCGGAAAAGAAGCCTACTCAGCTTTCAAACTTAGCTTCTGGTCATCTTTGTGAGACACACAAAGTTGATGTTTGAAATTTGAGATCTGGTTGCAGACAGAATTTCTCCTCTCAAAAGAGATTTCCAGCCAGGCGCGGTGGCACATGCCTGTAATCCCAGCACTCAGGAGGCTGAAGCAGGAGGATTGCTGCAAGTCGGAGGCCAGCCTGCACTCTGTAGTGAGTTCAAACCAGCCTGGACTACAGGCTGCCTGCCGCCTTGGGCAGCTGCATGCTACAGGCCAGAACTTCGGTGCCTTAACTCCATGTTCTGTATTTTTAGTGCCTTGGGCAGATCATCTTTGGTTTTGTTGTTGTTGTTGTGGTTTTGGTTTCTTGAGACAGGGTCTCACTATGTAGCCCAGGTTGGCCTTGAACTTACAGCAGTCCTCCTGCCTCAGCCTCCTGAGTGGAGTGCTGGGGTCACAGGCATGTGTGGCCACACGTGGCTTTTGCAGCTCATCTTTGAAAGATAAAGGATTTGACTGGATCGTGGCCAGCATGACAGTTACCCTTCCAGTAAAGCCATGCTCTGACCCGAAGCTGAAGGCGTCCCGCACTCCAGGGTTGGTGCCTGGCCCGGATTGATTTGGCAGCGACGGCCACCGGCTTTTGTGGGTGCCACAGGCGTCCCGGTTTATCAGAGCTCACCGTCCCGGGCCTGGGCTCCCTTGGGCGGCTGCCCTCGCAGCCTGCTGCTGCTGAGATGCTTCTGCAGGTTTTCTTGAATGAGTTGGAACTCTCGGGCTTGGTGCCGACAGACCTTCAGTATTTGAGGGTAGGCGGGGTCCTCCCTCCCCTCAGAAACCAGGCCGCGCCGCTGATAGACATCCAATCAGTCCGTTAGGGTCTGACACGGGTCTGTGGGATGCTGGGCGCTGAGCCCGGAGAAGCAGCCGCCTCTGCCCATGGCCACAGGCCGCAGGTGCTGACTGGCACCTTCTAAGCAGACGCCGCCGGTCTGCCTTGTCCCCGAGAACCATCGTGGGTGATGTGCATATGCCTTTTGTCCCTCCGGATCCCGAGGTAACGAGGGGCAAAGTCCGCAGCTCTCCACTCGCTTTGGATTTCAGAGCTGCAGGTGGAGATGTGAGTCCACTAGATGAGCCCCTCCCCCGCTTCCTAAAATTGTGGACCCGTACGTAATAAAATGTACCACAGATAGGGGACTGCCATGTCTGAGACTAGCACTCCACCCCTGAGCTACATCCCCAACCTCATTTTAACCTTTTGGATTTTTTTTTGAGACAGGGTCTTGCTATGTAGCTCAGGCTGGCCTTGAACTTGTAGCAATCCTCCTGCCTCAGCCTCCCAAGTGCTGGGATTGCAATGGTACACCACCATGCCTGGCCCCATTTTATCCATTTTTAAGATACATTTCAGAGGCACCAAATACTCTCACAGGGTTGTGCAACCTCCCGTACCATCCATCTCCAGAACTTCGTCATCTAAAACAAAAACTGTGTCTTCATTACATAGCGGCTCTCCAGCCGCCCTTCTGGTCTCCTAGCAACCAACCTCCTTCCACCCGCAGCAGCTCATTGTCCCTCGTGTAGATGCGGCTGCACGGCCCTGGCCCTTTTGTGTCTGCTTTATCCTTTGTAGAACTAATGCGACCCTTGTCTTGGAGACCCGAGAGCTTTTCTTTCCCCTAATTGTTTAGATTTGGCTCTGTCCGTAGGGCTGACCACAGCTGTGTACACAGCGAGCCCCGAGGGTCGAGTTAATGTGCAGCGCGGGCCAGGCCGGGCCATGAAGCCCTGCGGATGCGACTCCCACGGGTGTCTCTGCCGGTCGCCTCCAGTCTCACTGATAAACCCGCGGACGGGATTACAGAAATTAGTCTTTCTTCATGTCTCAGGAAACAGTTGTCCTTCCCAGAGCCTGGTTACCAACTGGAAAATTCCTGGTTACTTTGTGGTCCTTGTTTACCGGGCATCAGACACCTGCGGCCGCAGGGCCCTCGGGCTTCATTAAGAAAGGATGTGCAAGGGCTGGGGACTTAGCTCAGTGATTAGAGTGCTTGCCTTGCAAGCACAAGGGCCTGAGTTCGATCCCCCGCACCACCAAAAAAAAAAGGATGTGCACACATGAGTTTCTTTTTTTTTTTTTTTTTGAGACACACTCGCTGTGTAGACTGGGCTGGCCTCAAACTCTCGGTGGCCCTCCTGCCTCAGCCTCCTGCGTGCTGGGATCGCAAGTGTGGGCCTCCACAACTGGTGTCTTTTCACTCGTTCCCTGTCCCCCTCGCATCTTCTCCCTTTCTCCTTCCGTCCCCTTCCCCTCCCCTCCCTCCCTTTCTTGTCCTTCCCCGAGTCAGAGTCACGGATGCAGAGGCAGCCGCCCTGTGGGTCTCAGTATGAGTAATGCAGTCGCCACTGTAGCAGAGAAAAAAGGAGTTGGAGAGGGCTGAGGCAAAGGCAGAAACAGCCGGGATTTTTTTTAAGGGCAGAAACTAGCTTGTTGAGGAAAAAGATAAACATGTTGACCTGATTGGGCAAAGAGAAGAGAAGGCAGATCCCTGAGGAGCGTTCGAGAAATCCTCGGTGGAGCTGAGCTGTCAAACAGGGTCTTGGGCTCCCGGTTCTTAAAGAGAACACTGCAAATAGGGCGTGGACAGGACCCGCTATCACCTCGCCCCTTGCCCGCCCCGTCCCTGGTCCCTGCTCCTTCCCACCAGGTGGATCCCTTTGGCTTCCCCTGACACCAACAGAGGTCAAAAATTAAATTCAAGGCCGGGCATGGTGGCACGTGCCTGTCATCCTAGAACACAAGAGGCTGAGGCAGGAGGACTGCTGCCAGTTTGAGGCCGGCCTGGGCTACATTGTGAGTTCAAGGCCAGCCTGAACTACAGAGCGAGACCCTGTCTCAAAAAACCAACCAAACCAAACCACAAAACGTTCTTTCAAAATTTAGCTTTTATGATGTCTACTGACGAAGGTGTCAGTGTGCCTGAGACAGAAGTTCTGACCCTGAACAATTATCCCAACCCAGATGGCTCCTCTTGGAAAGCCGGAAATCCAGAATGGATCCTCCACAGGCTCCCAGGACCTGGCGAGGATGCTCCGGTCCTCCCCGGCTGGCAGGGACAGGCGGACAGTGTCGCTGTGGCCAGCCCCACCTCCCCGAGGGTGGCTCGCGTGGGTCCCATGGCCTGTCACAGCCTCCCGGCTTAGTCCGCGTTCACTGGCGCTCTCTGCGGCACTGGTCGTGGTGGCCTCGCTGCATAGTGGCAGCTTTCAGGCCAGCCGCCTGGCACTGTGGGCAGCACCCAGCACGGCCGAGGTGGCGGGACCGCCTTTCTGTCACCGGGTTGCCTGATCTGTGGGACCCGTCTGGAATAACCAGGCCGCCATCACTGCAGTTTGTCTCCATCTGGCCATCTGTCCCCAGGGTTGAGCAATCTCGGGAGGTAAACGCAGAGACCGGGCTCTGCTGGACGGTGCTGCCCACTTGGGTCGCCTCCCAGTGTCCATCCACTCCTCTCCCAGCTTGGCACACGATGTGGGTGGCTGACAGCACTGGGTGTTCTCTTTTGTTCCTCGTTTCTTCTTTGGTTTTTTGAGACAGGGTCACGCTATGTAGCACAGGCTGGCCTTGAACTCAGGGTGATCCTCCTGCCTCAGCCTCCTGGGAGCTAGAATCATAGGTGTGCGCCAGCGCGCCGGGGTCCTTCGCCAGCCTCTTTCTTCTCTAGACGTGGTTGAAAGAAGCCTCAGAGTTTGCCTGGAGAAGCAGCTTGCTCTGGAACTTCACCTTGGCCGGTGTCATCGCCGCCCGTGGAATTCCTGCCTGAGATCACGGCGATGGGGGCTCACCCTGCCGCCCCAGCTGCGTTTCTGAGCCGGCGATGGGGGCTCACCCTGCCGCCCCAGCTGCGTTTCTGAGCCGGCGATGGGGGCTCACCCTGCCGCCCCAGCTGCGTTTCTGAGCCGAATGGCCCAAGCCGTGTTTACACCAGTGAGGCCCCAGGGGACTCAGCCTCTGCAGCGCTTTCCATAAGGTGTGACTCGCGCCCCCCCATTCCTGTAACTGGGATCAGGTCAGTGACCTCCGCGGCGGCGACACCGTAACAGCGGTAGGAAATTGAGGCCGACAGTCTGTTTCCGCCGTTGGCTTTGTCCAGAGTGGAGGTTTCCAAAGTCACAGCGAGCACCATTTACTGAGCACCACCGGCCCCGCGCCGCACTGCCGACTCCAAAGCGAAGGGGACGTGCTTCCACCCAGGACTGGCTGGTCCCCCTGCTGGGCCTCGGGGAGCTGCCATTTCTTTCATCTTCAGCCCAGAGTGCAGGGCACCTTCTGATTCCACAAGCCTGTAATCCCAGCACTCAGGAGACTGAGGCAGGAGGATCGCCCACCCAATTTTTTTTTGAGACCGCATCTCGTGATGCAGCCCAGGTTGGCCTCCAACTCGAGTTAATCTTCCTGCCTCAGCCTCCAGAGTACTGGGATCACAGATAACAGGTGTGCACTGCCACACCTGGCTACAGTAGTTGTTTTTCACGGTATTAATGATACTGTCCCTTTGTAAGAAGTGTTCCCGCCATTAAAAGTCTGTAGTCTGGGATGACCAGTGATGAATCCTGGTAATGCAGGTTGTGCTGCTAAAGGACTGTGGGAACACGGGACAGCCCTGTGCCTCATAGGAAATGTCACATGTCTCGTCTGACCACAATGGTTGGGATCCAGGTTTTGGCCTTATTGGAAAGTCGCGCACCCAGCACACTTCTCGGCGTTCTCCGCCCACTCCCTTTTACCACCCAAAGCTTTGGCTGATTTCTGATTGATTTGGAAGATTGGAGGTGAACGGCAGATCCCGACCTGGCTCTCTGGCTGAAGGCGCCAGACTGGGAGGCCTCGTGGTCTTTCTCCTTGGGCTTTTCGTTGTTTGTTTTTAGGACAGGGTCTCGCTGTGTAGCACAGACGGGGCTCAGACTTGCAGCGATCCCCCTGCCTCAGCCTCCTGAGTGCCGTGATGACAGGTATGTGCCACCGCGCCCAGCACCTGGGCATTCCTTGGCCTACAGTGACTTTTACTGCTGCCACCAGAGCTGGCTTCTGTTTCCCGTCTCTTCCGGTGCTGCCCCTCCGGGCTGGGCACCTGAGCGTGGCACAGACGAGATGGGGTCATTGGTGCCTGTTTCTGGCACGCAGTGTGACTCAGCCTGTGTGACAAACTCACCATTCTGCCTTGAACCCTAAACTGTCTTCTTCTCAGACTAGGTGCTCTCAGTCTGGGCATGGCCGGCACACCTGTAATCCCAGACTCTGGGAGGCTGAGGCAGGAGGATCACGAGTTTGAGCCCAGCCTGGGCAATTTAGCAATTTAGCAAGAGCCTATCTCAAATTAAAACAAAAAAAAGTTTAAAAAGGGTCAGGGATGTAGCTCAGTAGAAAGGGTTCAGTCCCCCATACAAAAAAAAAGCAAAAACACAAAACCATCTCCATCATCAAAGCCCAGACATTTTAGAGCAAGAGCTTGTCTCACACAAGCCTCGAGTCTGTGCTGCGGGCGTCTCCTCGAAGCTGGTGTGCAGATCAGGCAGGAGTGATCTGGCTGTGAGAGGTTCGGAAGCCTCCAGGTTCGCTTCCTGTGGGAGGACGGACGGACGGACGGACGGACGGACAGGCGGGCGCCTTCTGCAGTTCGCTGCGCTCTGCAGCGTCTGTGTAGGAATAAACACAGGGGCTGTGGAGGACGGCGGAGTCTGCAACATAATTCCTAACCAGTGGAGGTCGCCGCCGGAGATTTGCAACCCTATTTCCTGTCCTCTTTCCCTTTCTATTATTAGGCTTGTTGGTTTGTTTCTTTGAGTCAGACTCTTGCTACTAGCCCAGGCTGGCCTCAGACTCCCAGCAGTCCTCCTGCCTCAGCCTCCCGAGTGCTGGGGCCACAGGCGAGCGCCACACGCCCGGCTTTGTGTGTCTGCTTCTGCAGTGGCGGCTGGGAGACTGGCGGTTGCCCTCTCCTTCGGGTTGACTGTTTTGACTTTAGTTTGAGCAGAGGAAAGCTGAAGATTGATGTGTGTGTCCCTCAGCCCGAGACCCCTAGGTGTGGTCGTGTGTGTTGCCCTTCAAATGCCCTCTGATTCTCGGACGGGGACATTGGAGTGATCGTGTGGGGCCGGGGACGGGCCGGGCCCTCCGCCTGCTGGGCGAGCTCGGCCCGCTGTGTGTTCCCCGCCGAGACTCCAGGTCCTGATGTCCCTGCTGGAAAGTGTCGCTCTGCGCCCGGCTCTCTTCTCGCTCGCTCGCTCGCTGGCGGAGGCTGGGCGGCGGCTTTGTTTTTCTCGGGAGCTTTACTGGAAGCTGCTCTTGCGCACTCAGCGGGGCGGGGAAGCGCTGTTTGGGCGGCGCAGGCAGCTGACCTTTGGGAAGGAAATCGCTGCCGGCTGCCACTTCCTGTAACAGCAGCCGGGCTGCACAGGGGCCCTGCCGCTTCGGCGCAGCTGGCGCCAGCTCACGCACGGCAGGGCCGATGTGCCCCCGGAGAGAGCGGTTTGTTTCAGCAAAAAGGACCCGCATCATTGCAAAGCCCTGGTGTTAAGAGCGGAGGAAATCTGGACAGTGACTTCCTGCACTTGTTTGGTTTTTTTTGAGACAGGGTCTGGATGATTAGGGCAGGCTGAGCTCGAACTCATCATGGAGCCCGGCCTCCCACTCACGGCGATCCTCCTGCCTCAGCCTCCCAAGGGCTGGGATGACGGCTGTGCGCCACCACGCCTGGCCCTTGTGTACAATTTTAATTCATCTTCACACTAAATGTCCTGATGACAACTCTGCTTCCTACATCGCAACAACCCTTGCTGCTGACAGAACAAACCTCAGGTTTTCTGAGATGAGGGAGCCCCCGAAATGAGTTGGATCAGCTTCTGACCACATTGCTGCTCAGGGTGGCCCACCTCAGGAAGATGCGCTTTCCTTGGCTGTGAGCAGCGTTGCGCACACACACACACACACACACACACACACACACACACACCCCGCCCCGCGTGGACAGCTGGCTCAGGCTCACAACGGTGTCCTCGGGGAAGCAAGTGGGGGACCAGCTCACAAACCGTTTTTCTCTTCAAGGAGATTTTATGTATTTATTTATTTATGGCTATTTTTGAGACAGGATCTCCCCATGTAGCCCAGGCTGACCTTGAACTCACGAAGATCCTCCTGCCTCAGCCTCCGGAGTGTTGGGATTATGCCGTCCGTAAGAAGAGAGGTGCAGATGCCGCAGCGGTCTGCACCGGCTGTGGGCTCTGCAGCCAGCTGGCTTTGCCAGGGGACCGTCGTTAGTCTCTTTCCTAGACTCCGGCTGGTGGCAGACGATGCCCCTGAGACAGCGGGGGGTGGATGGGGATCGTCAGGACTGCCCACGGTGCCCGGAAACTGCTCCGCCCGTCCAGCCTCCGAGCGAGGAGGGCCCACGGGAGCAGGAGCCGAGCTTTGGTTTTTGCTGCTCGGTGCATATAAGTGGACATCAGGCCAGGCGTGGCGGCACACACCTGTCATCTGGCAGCCAGGAGGCTGAGGCGAGAGGACCATCGTGAGTTTGAGGCCAGCCTGGACTACATAGCAAGACACCGTCTCCGTGGAACAAAACACAACAACAGCAAAGCGGCAGGAGCTGCGTTAGAAGCTACAGCGAGGTTCCGGGGTGGCGTCTCCAGCCCACAGCTCGCAGCAGGCCCCGGTGGAAACTGCCGAGGTCAGGGCTTCCCACGGGGAGATCCGAGTGTGGAAGTGTATTTTTTAAAGGAAATCTGCTTTGTGAGTAGTTTTCTTTGATTTTTTTCTACTTATATTTGGTACAAGTTTGTTTAGTCAAATCAAAGATGGAAAGAGAGCCCCGAATCTATACAAATAGATGTGAAAATTCCAACTAATCTTAGCAGTTAATAGTCCTCAGGCACTACTGGAAAACACATCAAGCTACTGTGTGTTTGAAGGCAATAGAATTTCTCTAAAAAATTTTTTTAATAGTTCTGAGTTTAGTATGTCATGTGCTAAGTCAAGCTACCTAGTTTCTAAGACAGTATCATAACCTGGGAAGCGTCTCTTCCTGGCCCTTTAAACTTGATTCCTGGCCAGGTGCGGTGGCACACAACTGTCATCGCAGCACTCAGGAGGCTGAGGCAGGAGGATCACTGTGAGTTTGGGGCCAGTCTGAGATACCTAGTGAGAGCCTGTTTCAAGAAACCAAAACCAAAACCAACAAAAAAAAACAGAAAAAATCTGATTCATACAGGACAGTCAATAGCACCTGTTGTCCACGGTGATTAATTTCACATCTCAAATTTTACATCTCATTTTATTTTTCGGTGTGGTGCTAGGTCTTGAACATGGAGCCTTGCACATGCCAACCACACACACTGCCACTGAGCCACGCCCCAGCCCTCAGGTTTTCACATTTTAAACAAAATTTAGCCAATCAAAGAACCTTCACCGAAATATAACGGGGTATTTCCATGTCTTTTTTACTCTTCTCTGGTATGTGTCTTTATCATACGTGTTGTGTACTCTTTTCATTTAACTTTTGTGTGTGTGTCGGGGCTTGACCCGGGCCTGGCGCATGCCGGGCGAGTGCTGCACGGCTGAGCTTCACTCCCGGCTCTTTCTGTTTTACTTTGAGATGGCATCTTGCCCAGTTGCTGGCCTTGAACTTGGATCCTCCTGCCTCAGCCTCCCAAGTAGCTGTGATAGCAGCCTTCATTTAACAGTCTTGATACTTTAAGATGTGTCTACCTGGTGTTTCTGTCTCAACACGGCCTTTGTATTTCATTTAAATGGCCGCCCCCATCCCATCAGATTAATAGGTTAGCGTTTAACCGGCCCCCCGTTTGGGGCACCTTTGTTGCGTCCAGGCTCCCCACTGCACCTCGGGCGTCTGACAAGTGGTGTCCCTGGGAGGCCGCCGGGCTGGGCGTCTGCAGGGCCGACTGCGGGTGCGAACCAAGAGCTGCCACTGCCAGCGTCCTCGCTTTGCTTAGCTGCTGGGCAAGGCGGGGCCGTGCGCCGTAAGGAGCGAAACATCAGGCTGGTTTTTATTTGATGTGACGCGGAGGGTTATATGTGGGCTCCGCCAGATGTTTTTCGGCATCTGGTTGGCTGCGCAGAGTTCACAGCACACGTGTGGGGACACGCCGTGATGTCCACCACGGCCCCACCTGAGACGCCAGGCGCGCACACGATTCCGGGGCCACCTCGTGGCAAGGGCCCCGGCACCACCCTCGGTGCTTTGGTTTTCATTTTTGAAGTTTTTGCCCTTAATTTTTTTTTAATTTTAAAAATTTTTATAAGACCATGTTGGCAGTACATAATGATCACGTTTGTCGTGGGGCATCCTCGCTTTTCGTACCTCCCCGACCACTCCCTCTCCGTCCATCTGTCCGTCCCCTTCCCATTTGCAAAACTTTAATTTTTATTTTGGGAAAAATAATTACTCCCAAGTGTGGTGCCGCACACCTGTAATCCCAGCACTCAGGAAGCTGAGGCAGGAGGATCGCTTCGTATTTGAGGCCAGCCTGGCTACATAGTGAGACCCTGTCTGAAAAAACCAAAAAGAAGAAAGAAGGAAAGAAAGAAAAGCTGTGAGGTATCATAAAGTCACCTTTCTTGTGGTACTGGGGATTGAGCCAAGGCCTTTGTGCTGAGCTAAATTCACAGCCACTTTTTATTTTGAGACAGAGTCTCGCCAAGTTGCTAAGTCGCCCAGGCTGAGTGTGCCTTGAGATCCTCCTGCCTCAGCCTCCCAGAGTGCTGGGATCATAGGCAGACACGCCCAGCACACAGGCCCATCTTTCTCGAGTACGGATTGTTTGGGTCGTGCAGCCATCACCAGGGTCTAATTCCAGAACAATTTCATCACTCCCCCCAGAAACACTTGGGCCTGTTGGCAGTCACCCCGTTTCCTCCTCACCCCAGCTGTCGGCCGCAGCAGTGTTTCTGTCCCTGCGCACTCACAGAATGGAGGACACACACGGACGCTGGCGGCTGTCTCCCTGCACTTTGCGGAGCACCTTTGAGGCGCATCTATAGCGTAGCCGCACTGGACTTCATTCCTTGCTTGTGGTATTGGGACTCAACCCAGCACTCTCCACTGAGCTGCACTCCCAGCCCAGGAGACTATTCATTTTTAACGGCTGAGGAATATTCCATCTTACCCATCTTTCTTATCCATTCACACCTGTGTTATCCATCCGCCCATCAACGGACACGGAGTTGTTTCTTCTTTTTTTCTTTTGTTTTTTGGAGACAGGGTCTCACTGTGTAGTTCAGACTGGCCTCAAACTCACAGTGATTCTCCTGCCTCAGTCTTCCAAGTGCTGGGATTGTAGGCAGGCACCAGCACTCCTGATAAAGGACTGAGTTTGGAAAGGAAGTTGATGGAACTGGGTTAAATTGGAGCTGGGAGGAGAAGCCACTTTTCTTGGCAGGAGTTAGGTCACAGTCGGAACAGCAGGCCCTTCTGTGACCCTGACCCTTTCCCCACACTGCCCGGGCTGGCCGGAGCTCGCCATCGTCCTGCCTCAGCCTCCCGGCCCTGTTAGGCGCTGTTCTGAGGAGCTGCCGAATTAACCGTTCCTACCTACGGCAATGCCGAGTATTACGACTTCAGTTAACAAGTGAGAGAACTGAGGCACGGAGAATTTCAGAGGTCAGACGGTGCCGAGCTGGATTTAGAAGAGTTCAGCATTATGTCCAGAATGTTAACTCCTTCAAGGGGAGGGGGTATGGAGAATAGAAATGATCTAAATCATTTAAATCATCATTTAAATGAAATCCATTAATCCGACAAGCTAAAGCTCTCTCCATACACTTTAACCCCACTCATCGCACACTAGAATTTGTTCACTCCTGTGGCAAAGCCCATTAGAGGCTTCTAATAGCAGATAATCTACACTTACTCTCTTATTGGGTGTTTTTGTTGGATTTTATGTTTATGTTCTTGTTTTTTGACACAGGGTCTCACTATGTAGCCCAGGGTGGCCTTGAACTTGTAGCAATTCTCCTGCCTCAGCCTCCCCAGCACTGGGATTGCAGGCGTGCGCCACCACGCCGGCCGGATGCTCTGTAATTCTGTCCCCCAGTTCATTTAGACCAAGACTGGGGACCCTGTGTTCTAGAAGTCTTCAAAGAGAGTGATATACTTCTTTGTAAACGTTTATATTTTACTTTTTAAAGAGAAAAGCTTCTGATATAAAGATATTCACTAGTTAGGCATAGGTATCCCTAAGTCCCACCCCCTACATCATTCATTGGTGGAGCAGACATCCATTTGTAGGTTTTCAGCAGGCTTGTAACACTGTAAGCTGGTAGACTGTGAGTTTTTTACATTTAATTTAATTTAATTTGATTTTTTGAAGACAGACTCTCACTGTGGCGTCTAGTCCAGTCTCAGACTTGAAGTGATCCTCCTGCTGGGTGCTGGGTGCACAGGCAGGCGCCACCACCCCGGGACTTGCATAGACCGGTGTCCAGGGCCTGCTCAGTTTGGCTGTGGCCGCCTGGTCGCCCCCGAGGCACAGGGCCCGTGGACACGCCTGTGCTTCCAGCTGCTGTGAGACACGGGCCCCCTGCCTCAGTTTCTGTCTTTGGCCTAAAAACACGGTAGTGAATTTTTGTAGTAGATCTGAGTCCCATCCACAGAGGAGCCTGCGATGGCCCCCCGACACACAGCAAGGTGAAGGGCCCTGAAAATCGGCAGAGGACAGCGGGTGCCGGGGCGGAGCGAGCACTGGAGGGCTGGTAAACCCTGTGGACCACAGGCAGGGTCCGCTCGTACCTGAGTGACAGAGCCCAGGAGAGGGGTGCGGTGCAACGCAGGTTTATGATGCAGTCATCGCAGCTGAGGGGAACATGTGCTTGTCCAAACTGAGAATTTAGGCCAGGTGTGCCGGCTCACGCCTTGATCCCAGCACTCGGGAGGCTGAGGCAGGAGGGTCACCACAAGTTCAAGGCCAGACTGGGCTACATAGCAAGATCCCATCGCCAAAAAAAAAATAAATAAATAAACTGAGTATTTAAAGCAATTACATGATGACCCAGTAAATCACATTTCATGTATGATCTATTATAGAATTCTTAGTTTAAGAGTAAAATGAAAGTGATCCTAAAAAAAAAGTGATCCTGTACTATGTAGTGTACATTTGCGTTTAAGTTTTTAAATTTTTTTTTTTTTTTGTGGTGTTGG
>PVJO010024893.1:0-23618 GCA_004026905.1 Hystrix cristata
CTAGGCACTTTTTTTTTTTTTTTTTTTTTTGTTGCCAGAAATTGAACTCAGGGCCTTGCGCTTGCTAAGCAAGCACTCTAACCCCTGAGTTAAATCCCCAGCCCACTTTTTTTTTTTTTTTTAATTTTGAGAGAGGTCTTTCTGAGTTACTTGGGCTTGGCTTGAACTTGTAATTCCCCTCCCTCAGACTTCCAGGGGGCTGGTGCACAACATTTTTTTGTATAGAGAGCCAGGGATACACCCACACTCAGGATGCCATGTTAACTAGTCTCTCTATACCCTGATGAGGGGCTACGTGTCCAAGCAGAACCCACTACATCCTCCTTGTCAAGATTTTACTGACTCAACACTCATTTTTAGTAATTTTATTAACTGAGAATTCTAGAATCGCTATGATAGCAAGTTGAAAACTAGTATATACCCTTCTGCATTAATTAGACCACTGTATGTATGTAGTTTATTGCCACCTGTGAGTCCTTTAGGAGAGCAGAAGGGACCTAAATCTAAACTACTGACAGAGTCAGTGGAAACAGAAGGAAGGAAGACTGTTGCTCAGCCTCTGCTTGTGGCACATGGGAAGCTCAAGAGAGAAATCCAAGTGTGATCAGTGAATCTTTTTAGGTACAGTGAGAATTAAATGCCTAATTACAATTACGATAATTATTATATACTAGGAAACTAATTACACTTTAAAACTGGTATTTAAGGACTTTGTAACACATAAAACTGTGGCATTCTACCCCAAATAGCCTCTCAACTTCAGTTAATTCCTATCATTCTTTCCCAAAATCTCTGTGTCCCTGCTGTGGTGTGATGTGTCCTTCCAAGCTCATGTGTTAGAAATGTAAATCCCAGGGCAACAGTGTTTGGAGGTGGACCCTTGGGAGACGTGAATAAGTTACAAGGCCTCTGCCCTCCTGAGTGGATTAATGCTATTATCAAAGGGCTCGATCGGGGAAGTTTGGTCCCCTTTCCCCTCGTCTGCTCTTCTCCATGAGAGGACAGAGCCTTCTTCCCTCTGAAGCAAGATGCCATCTGGGACAGAGTGACCAGGCCCCCCACTAGACATGGAATCGTTGGCACTTTGACATTGACTTGTTGCATTTGTGGAACATTTCCTGACATTTCACCCATGTCCTCTCCCAGCCCACAGCCAAGCACAATGGAAAATTCTAAGTATTATTTATTTCTTAGTATTCCCCAAATCCCAGGAAAGTCATCACTAGTATTGCCAAAGTCTTTTGTTAATATTTCTAGAGTAACAACATAAAGTTCTCCAAGGCATTTTCCCCGAAGTTATGTCATTTATGGCTCCCTATGGCCAAAGTCATGTCCAGGATCTTTCTATGTCCAGCTCGGGGGTGGTGAATGATTAATTAATTAATTCATCTTTTCATTCACAGATTTTAAAATTTTCTCAACTGTTTGGTCATTCATTCACCACTTCAATAACTCACTAGTAGAACCACCCATTCATGCATTTCTTATATATATATTTACCCAATGAATAGTTCATTCCAATTTTTATTCACATATCATCCTCATTCATGTGTTTATTCATTCGTTCACTGCACAACCACAATGCTCACTGGGAGTTCGCGCCATCAGGATCTGTCTTAGACAATGAAGCTAGAACATGAAACTATTGCTCTGGAGAAGCTTACAAACCGGGAAAGAAAACAAAGAAGTAAACACTGAGAGGCCGGGGTGGGGCAACAAAGGGAAGGAGGTTGGGAAGAAAAGAAGTCATAATTCCTGAATACCTACTATGTGCCCAGCACTTTACACGCATTTTCTGATTTAAATGCTCCCTAATGTTCATGGATGGTGGCACTAAATTTACTTAGGGAAAAGACTTAGCTGGAATCTGAGCCAGAGATTCTTGTTACGCTTCCAAAGCCCTTCTTAACTATTCTGTTACATTCTTAACTATTCTGCTACATTCACTGTTCACACCACTGGGGACCTTAGTTTGAGTAGCATCTCTGGGATATAATGTTGGGGAAATCAAATTATACAGGTGTGAGGAGCAATTGGAAAGTGACGAAGTGGAGACCATGACTTACTATCAAGCAGGTTGTTCTTTTAGAGGTGGGCAAAGGACGCTGTAACTGAAGAGGAGCTCAGGGTTGAACCCCAGATACGGCATCAGACAGATCTGATGAGTGTGGACAAGCTTATCTATCATTACTGCTTTCATCCATTCTTTCCCTGCAGCTGTCTTCATTTCTGTTGTTCCCACCATGACTATGAGTTATTTTATGTACTTCTTTAAGCAGTAGGGCAGCCTGGGTTCCACCAGAAAGTAGTTGATAAATTAATACATGGAGAATGAATGCCAAGTGTTCTGAAATGGATTCACACTTTATCCAGAGTTGCATTTCACAGATAAAGGTCATCTGAACAGGGCTTTCTACCAAGCAGCTCAGAAAACTAATTGGATTCTGGAAAGCCAGTGACACAGAGTGAGCGACTATGATAACCAAAACAAATGAATGAAGACAACACTGATAAGGAAAATATAGATCCAAACACAGGGGAAAACTGAGTTCAAACATAAGCAGAGCACAGGATCAAAGTCGAGGATGTGAGTACGCATGTACGATTGTCTTAGAGTAGACCAGAAATTGGCCGCGGCAAACTTAGACCCAGGGGACAGATGCCGCATGTCTACAACTTTCACGTGTTTGCACAATTTCCTGGTAAGTTGTGTCAGTCTAGGAGACCTGGAAGAGAAAATGATCTTACAGGTGTGTAGGAAATGATATTTTTAGCTTGAGTAGGGTGAGTTTTATCAGATCTGTCATTAGTCTGTTGTGCAAAAAGTTCATTTAAAACTCACAGGGGCTCTCAAAAGTGTTAAGAGCTTTTATAATTACATTCGTTCTGATTCCTCTCTGGGTTTCTTGCTGCCATCAGAGCCTGAGCTCTGTGAAAGGTATTTAGGGAGTGACGGCTTTCGGTTCACTTGTCATTGGAGTCCAGGGCCAGATACCTGCAGCTCATGTCTCACGTATTGTTGAAAGAAAAAAAGGGACCCTGCAGGTGGTGAATTGTAGCAGGTGCTTTGACATGTATTATTTTATATCACAACAACTAGGGGAGCTGGAGGATCAGATACCTCAAGTAGCTTTCACAAGGTTACTCAGCTAGTTAACTGTAGTGTCAGCATCCAAACGTCTAGCTTCAAAGTTTATACTCTTTCCAGGGCCCCATGCTGCCCCCCCCCACAATGGCTCTCTTTATAAGAGAAGGGATTTCTCGTGACAATCTCAGACTTGGGAAAGGGAGACAGTGAGGGAGCAAGAGCAGAGAGAATCATTCCATGCCAGCTTCAGAATCAACTATCACTCCCCAGCTGTCAGCTAAGCCCACAATCACAGTGAAGTTTTATTAAGGAGCAAGAGTCGTAGAGGAGTGAAGTGACAGATTTAAAATTAACTTGCCAAACTTCCCATCAATATTATGACGGTCCCCAAGTACCAGTTCAGTGACCCAGCGCACCGACTTGACAATATTAACATAACTTTGTGGGAACAAAAGCTCCCTCTCTGTCTTTTCAAGAGAAGCTAATTTGGGGGAGACAGGCGCTCTTCTCTGAGTCTCTTTTGGGGCCAACCTGAGAGTGCGTGTTTCATAAACCTCCATTATCCTTCACCTCCCTGAGGGTGGCCACATATGGAGGACGCTTTGCCTAAGTCAGTCAGAGGTGCATTTCTCCTCCTTAGGAGTCCGCTGAGTGAAAGAGGGCAGGAAGGAGACTCTGTACACGCCCCCCTTTACTGGCCCTGGGTCACTTTAGCTTTTCTTTTAAAATTTGGGATGAGCCCGCATGATGTCCAACCTCCTCAAAATTAGTATTTGGGGCAAATGTGCCGTCTGTACCGATAATCATTTGCTCACTAGCCAGCACCTCTCTTTTTCTTCACCTGACAATTTGTTAGCCCTCGCTGCTCAGCTTAGATATTGATTCTTGAGGAGCCCCTACCTGGAGTCTCAGAGCCCAGCTGATTTGCTCTCACATCACTCTGATTTCAATATGTCACACTGCACGGGTGACTTTATTGAATTTCACGGAATATATTTCTTTCTTTTGTTAGTTTATGAGCACAGTACGGAGAGTGACTATATAATTTGTCATCCAATCTGGGCTACCTTTGTCTGGGATAAATTCTAAACTGAAAAAGACTCTAGGACAAAAGTCATAAATGAGAACTACCCTACTTAAACTGGGACACACGATCACCCTACACATACGAGCATATACACCAACTGCGATGCTACCTTTCGCGTCTCCTTCGCTTTGCCCAGAGGTTAAACTTCGTCAGTGCAGGACGTTGAACGAATGAATGAATGAATGAATGAACAGTTCTTTTTCTTGTAACAAGTTCTTCAAGCAAACTCAGAAAAACTTTTTGGCTGGACTATTTTCCTTTTTCCTTCCTTCCTTCTCCCATTTTTCTTTCCTGACTTTCGACTATTAATCAACTTCTCTACATCAAGTTCTATTTGTTTGTTTATTCATTCATTCATTTAGTGATGCTGAGTATTGAACCCAGAACCTTTCTTTTTTTTTTTTTTTTTTGAGACAGGGCTGTGCTATGTAGTTCAGGCTGGCCTTGAACTCACTGTGCGGCCCAGGATGGCCTTGAATTTGCAGCAATCCTCCTGCCTCAGCCTCTCAATTGCTGGGAGTATAGGTGTGCACTATCATTCTCAGATGAACCCAAAACATTTTTTGTGCTAGCACTAGGCTACATACTCAATTCGCAGCTCTGCTTGTCACTGATCATTTAAATAAACACGACTTCTGTCTTGAGGGCAAAAAAAGAAGAAATTCTCAGCATGCGTTGAGCATCTATTATGTGTCAGCTGATTCGAACGCTGTGATTACTTAGCCAGCTGTCCTGATGAGGCGGTTGCGAAAGAGGGTGAAACCTGGAGAAGTCATGTGACCTGACTAAGGTCATACAGCTAACAGCGTGCAAATTTGAATTTGGTCCCGGGTCTGCCTGGGTCACACCGTTAACTCTGCAAAGGAAAACTTAAATATAAATTAGTATAGGGCACAATGAGCAATGGCTGCTGGTGGTTTCCAGTCTTAGGACAGACACAGAAGCGTGTGTCTGTCACACAAAATCTCACATACTTTATCCCTGCAAAAAAATCTATTTTAAAAATCAAGTTTTTTGTTTAAAAACGTTTACATAAAAAATCAACCTCTAACTTATAGTTCTGATATGTTTTTGTTTTCGTTTTTGTTTTGTTTTGTTTTGTTTGAGATGGGTCTTACTTTGTAGGTCAGGCCATCCTCGAACTCACAGTGATCTTCCTGCCTCAGCCTCCCAGGTCTGCGCCACCATGCCTGGCCACTTATGACATGTTAAGACCTTCGTTGAGCAGTGATTTGCTAGGTCTTGGGAATTTATAAGGATGAGGAGTCAAAGATGAGGTTCAGTAGAGGAAATAAACACTAAAAAGTCACACTAATATTAATTTAACTTTCTCAGGCTTTTCAGAGAAAAAAAGTATGAGAATTACCCAAAGTTTTTTTTTTTTTTTTAATCATTATTTTCATAGATATGGAACTTCAGACTGGAACAGATAAAGGATCAAGACCACATCACAGAGCACTGGGATCTGAACCCACATCCCACTTGCCCCCAAAGCCCGAATTGTACTTCCTTCTTTTCCTTCAAAAACAGAGTATTCCTAAGGCATTAGCAGAGCAGGACAAACCTCTCCCACCACTGTTCATGTCCTCCCGATTTCACTCTTCACCGACTCAGAGTGGCTGTGACACTGGCCCTCGCTCATAAGCTTGTCATGAGGATTAAAGAAGATGCAGCCTTTACAGCACTTTTCAGACTGGCCTGTATCTCTGTGGCCAGAGAACAGAAATTATCATCATCAATGATATGACTAGGCAGTATTGAATTATGGACTTAGGTCATTTGGTGGCCTATCATGCACCAAACGTCCTGTGTAATTGGTTAATATGGACATTTTTTTAAATAACATCTTCCATTCCTTTACTGTCATCGCCCTTGGGTCCCTCGGCCAAGCATGGCTATACAAAAGGAGCAGAATATGCGACCAACCAAGAGGTGTAAGAGGGGCACATGTCTGAGGCTGTGTTTAGAGCTGTGCTGCCCAGTCCTCATGCCACCGTTTATAAGACAAATGACATTGAGCAAAGTACTTAATTTGTGAGCACCTCGATGTCGCCATTTGTTAAATATAAATGTATGCATGTGGGAGGCTGACAGTGCCTTAGATCACGCCGTAGGGTGTAAGGACTGACTGGCTTCTGACGGGTCTGCACAAGACAGCAGGCTCAGATAGGCCCTTGTCTCCTAGGCTTGCTCCCTAGTGAGTTCATCCCCTTTCTTTTACATCATCTGCATGCTAAAGAATCCTAAATTTGTATTTGAAGTCAGGCCTCTCTCATGGACTGCAGTACCCTACTGGGTTCCTTACATCTCCATGAGGATATATATCAGACATGACCAGATTATGTTTGTGAAAACAGGATGATGAGAACCTGGGGTTTCATTATACCCATGTCTACTTTTATAGATGACTGAACATTTCCACAATCAAGTTCATTTTTTAACATGGTCAAAAGTAAATTTTCGTTTCCACTCCCTTTTTTGTGCTTATTCCTCTCATAGTCTTTCTTGACTTTATGAAGGGGACATCCATCTCTCCAATGGCTCAGGTCAAAATTGGGAAGCCAACCTTGCCTCATTTTCTCCCCATCATTAGTAAATTCTGAACACACCCAGACTGTGCCCCACTCTCACCATCTAAACTCCCGTTACCCTTGTCTTTCACCTGGACCACTGCAGAGGCCGGGGAACTGCTTTCCCTGCTTCCACCCGGTTTCCCTGAGGCCAGTTCTTCACATCCTAGCTGAATGGTCCCTTTAAGACATAAATCAGCTTACAGCCCACTTTGGTTCAAACAGTGAAGTGGCTTCTTTCTCATCTCACTCACTATCCAAAGTGCTGTACTTACATGAGTCACAGGACCCTACGCAAACTGCCCACACTCCTTTACTCGGCACCCACTACCTCTTTATTTATACTCTTTTTCCTTCTATTTGCTCACTCTTCTAATCTGCTCCATCCAGTCGGGCTCCTTTTAGCTCGTGGGATATGCGAGGCTCTTTGTGCTCTCTACCTGGAAGCTGCTCCCCAGACAGGAGCATGGTTCTCTGTTCCGCTTATTAAGACCTCTACAATAATGTTACCTTACCAAAAAGTCTTCTGCATCCAGCCTGTGTAAGACAGAATCCTCTGTCTGCCCTGTGTGAGTCCTTCAAATTGAGCTGCTTTCCTCTATAGGTTCCTTCTACCCAGCTGAGTATATATTTATTTGTTGGCTGCCTGCTCCCACTAAACTATGAGTCTTGAAGATGGGTATTTTAAATATGCTGTATTTCAACCTTCCTAAAACTGTGAGTGGCATATACAGTAATAGGTACTCGAAAATATTTTTGGCTAAAATACACTAGTGCTTGGTTCCAGGTAAATCAGGACATGCATCATTGTTCTTCTTGTTACTCTTATTACTGCTGTTGTTACTTTTATGAAGACTAAGATCCTAACAGGTCTTACCTCAGCTGGATCACAATGTTATGTAAAATTACCCTTATTTTCTACACATGGAAACAGAAGCTGAAAAAGACAAAGTAACTCCTGAGAGGCCAAATGGCCCCAGAGATGGCATCTCCTGCCTCCAAAATCTATCAATGTCCTGGACCTCCTCTTCTTCCATGGTGGCACGAGGCTCACCACTGGGATCCTGCACCCTATATTTGGATGATATTTGTGCTGCAGTTTAAAATCTCCTGTTTGGAAGATCTTTAAGGGGTGCCACTAAATGGGAAAGTGAATATTTATATAGGTAGTTGATGTATCTTTTGAGAAAATAGAAATGTTTAATCTCATTTGTTTATATTTACATAAGAAACACTGAAAAGATACCCTCAGGATGCACCCAAGAAACTAATAAAAGTGAAGGACACAGCACTGATACACAGCAACAGAGAAGGGAATGTCACTCCTCATTGGATGGCTTTTATATTGTTTTTATTTTTGAACCTTGTGAATTTAATGCCTATTAAAAAAAAAACACTTAAAAATAAGCCTACGAAACTGTCACAGCCCAGAAGAGCCTGTGGAGACAGACTGCTGCATGTGAGGGGTGATCAAGTGGCCCCAACATTCCCCTCTGCTTGACTCAACTCCAGATAGGCTTCTTAGAGACTGCAGGTCCCTGGCCCCTCTTTTCTCAGAGCATTTGCTTTAAAAATTGTAATTGTAAATTCTTTCTCAGTCTCTTTAAGATGTAAATCTTTTTAAAAGCTTCTTGCTAGTTTTCCAATACAAGGCTGTCATTTTCAAGGAAATAGGAGCCATCTACTCATCCAAGAAGATAGCACCCCTATCTCCCAGGCTCTGTGGGAGGGTGGGGCCTAACCTGCATGGGTGCCAACCAGCAAACACAGATGCCTGAGAGCAGAGAAGTACATCTACAAAGACAGGAAGTGCATCTACAAAGACAGGAAGTACATCTACAAAGACAGGGAGTTCATCTACAAAGACAGAAATAACAGTAATAACAGGAATAACAGTGTGCTGGACACATCTCATGGTTCTACCTCCCCCATGTGTCCTGCCATATCCTTCCACTTCCTCACCTCGGTGCTCAAAAATGCTCCTGTCATTTGTTCCAACACAGTTGAGTTCAGACCCATCTACCCTATTGGAATAGTCTGGATAGGGTCTTCCTGACCTGTTTAACACTGCCCACTGCAAATTTTGCTTTCACCAGTGCATGCTGGATTAGGAAAAGGGATATTAGATAAAACCAAAGAAAATCTGAGTAAAGTACGGACTTTCATGAACAATGATGAACCTATATTAGTCCATAAATGGTAACAGAGATACTACACTCATGTACTAAACTGGGTACAGGATATATGGGAACTCTCTACTAGCTTGGTGATTCTTCTGTAAATGTAAGATTGCTTAAAATAAATAAAATTTTAAACATTAAAAAATGTATTAGAAAATAATCTTATCTGAACCTCGAGGATATAGTGTGAAAAACTTAAATAAGTCAGGTTCAGAACAGTACCTGCTGGAATGATCTCTGGTGTGGATTCTAAACAATCAGATTCCTTGTAGAGAATAAAGTGATGCTTACCAGAGTTGGGGAGTAGGGGTTGGAGTAGGGGGTGAGGAGATGGAGAAAATGGAGATGCTGGTCAAAGGGCAAGAAACCTGTTATACAGGAGGAATCGCGTGGTGTGGTGACCACAGTTTAGAAAAATGTGTATCTCAAAATTTCTTTGAAAAGGACCATTTAAATGTTCTCAACAAACAGTGATGTGAGGTGATGTAAATACTAATTAGCTTGATTTAAGCATTCCATATTTTATATGAAATATATATTTCAAAGCATCACATTTTACCCATAAATACACACAGTTATTATTTGTGAATTACAAATACAATTACACACCCCCTCCACATCTACGCCTACACACAAACGCACACGGATAGCTATATAATTCTACCTGTGTAGTATGCGGAAAAGGCATTCATTTTGACGGAGAAGCAACTCAGACATTAGAAAGAGGCAGGCAGGGAGGGCTCTGACGCTAGCTATGTGGCTACAGGCAAGTCTTCAGGCTCTAAATTTCTTCATCTGTTGAAAGACTGGTAAATCCACCTACATCATGCATTCTCCGTGGTGGCAGAAATTATCCCTTGATTAAAAATCACCTGAGATATCACAATGGCTTATGTCCTTCCCCGACAAAACCCTAACCAACAAAATTGTACCTTTTACTATTTAACTTCTCTCATCACAGAAAGCTGAATCTTAATTTAACTTTTCACCAAGGGGTGTGGAGCAATCATGAAAACAAATGTTAAGAAACACAGACTTATATGATAGCCACAAGTAGTATATTTCTTTTTTACTTTAATCCAACTCACAAGCAGTCCATATGTCCAACAACAGATGAATGGATGAAGAAAATGTGGTAGTCTTACACAATGGAATGCCACTCTGCCATAAAGAAGGATAAACTTCAGTCACTTATAAGAAAATGGGTGCGGCTTGGGATAGTAATGTTAAATTAAATAAACCAGATACACAGCTTAAATAGCACCTGGTTTCCCTTATATTAGAAACCCAAAATATAAATAAAGAGCAAAATAAAAAATAGGTAGTAGGAGAAAGGGGGATAGAGCTTTCCTAAAAGTGCAGGAGACTGAGAGATGGAGGGAGAAGGGAGAGAAGGGAAAAGAAGGGTATGGAAAAAGAATTAAGATGTGTTATTACATGTACCAATTCCCCACAATGAATGTAATCATTATCTACCGCAAACATGTATTAATAAAAAAATAAAAACTGAAAAAAAACCTCTTGAGTCTTGTATCCTGAAGCCTCTTGAATCCTGAAAACCTGGTACATAATAAGCACTGGATGGCTATTTATTGGTCGAAGGATAATTTAATTGTATTTTAGTTTAGTTTTGAAGCTATGTTTCTACCTCCTTTGCAAACACAAAAATGTCTGAATGGCTTCCAGGCTTATACTGTACGTTTCTAGAAGCAGGAAATACTAGGTAATTTAGAGAATTAACAGAAACCTAGAGGGGTAACATTTGGAATAACTGTGTCTCTCTGAACTATGAGGAAGCAAGGAAGACCAATTGCTTCACTGTTTCCTTCCTTCTCCTCTAGAATATGTGGGAGGAGAAGTCAAGAAGATATAAGGTCATGGGGACCTCTTGGGAGAACAGAAAGATGGCTGCTTGACCCACAGTCACAAGATACAAGGTCTATATGCAGTGACTTAACCAGCCCTGGGTTACCCTAAAGTCTGCAGCTTTGGCGCCTGGCTTGTGCCGTAATTACCTGCCCACTTGGCCTCCACAGAGAGTCTTATATGGCATCAAAATAAATGCTTATTCTGAACTCTTAAAAACCACCTTTGAGGTATCCCACTAGATTATTATTAATAACAATGATTCGATGCTGTGTTACATAAAACCCCAGTCACTGCACTTGGAGTTTTCTATATTAATTTGCATTCAATAGTCTGTGATCATATCTTTCACTGGAATTGTTTACTAAATAGATTTCTATTCAGGGCATTTCCCTGAAATGGAAATATTTCCCTAAAAGTTAATTTTCTTGATATACATGCGTAGACTTATTAATGTGAGCTTAGAATAGACTTTTTCATTTCCCTAGAAGGAAGGCCAAGAACGTGCTGGTAGAACTGCATCTCACATAATGTTAAATGTGACAAAATGCATGCTACAACACAAAATTTCTGAGTAGGTCGTACCTCACAGATGCTTGGATTCACATTAGGAAAATGCTAACATACGCACATGCCTTTATCAAACACCTTAGCTTGACTTTTCTCACCACCTCCCCTCTCCTCCGTGGAATTCTCCTGTGAGGTAAGGACTGTTACGTTTCCAGATTTAACCGCGAGGCTCAGAAAGGTTCTTAGACCACACAGTTTGATGGCTAATAACTGGTTTCTTACTTTGGCACTCAAACAGACTTTCCTGATTGAGTGTCCACTCCACTCACTTAGTTCTACAATCCCATCCTCCTCTTCCCCTTTCTTCTGGATTTTCTCTTTCTCCTTTTCTTCTGCATTTTCTCTTTCTCCTTTTCTTCATCCCTCCTCCTGCTCCTGCATCTTGTTTGGTAGGGATTGAATCAAGGTCTGGCCCAAGTTAAGTATTCACTGAAGCACTGAGCTATGCCCCTGGGCCCCACCTTCTTCGATCCCCCGTCATTCTTTTTTGCAGATCCTCTGTGCTGTCACTTGCCAAAAACACTCTTCCACACAGCTGTTACAGCATCTACAGGTCCCCCTCGACACCTCTTTCGGAGAAGTCTTCCCTGAGGCTGCTGCACACCTAGGTGGGGTTAGGTACCTCCATTTTGTCCTCTTAGCTCCTGTAATCTCTTTCCTCATGACGCATATATAGAACAACGCAAAGTGAACTTGTCCAGCGAGTGGTCTATCTGTGTATGAGGAGGGCCCTTGACTCGCTCTTTGTCTTTTCATCACAGGGCTTCCAGCAAGCCAGTCCACAACAGGTATTCAACAAAAACGTAACTAACAAATGGGAGCAAGCGGGAACACCAGAGCTCTGACCTCAAGTTCATCCTTTGGCATCTTCCCATTCTCTCTTATAATTAATACAACATTAACCATGACAGATGACTTCTCAGGTGTGATTTGCTTTGACAGTAAGGTACCCAAGTTCCTTAGCATAATACAAAGCTAGTAAAATATCAGTGCTGTGGACTTCATTAATTAAGGATGCACACCGTTTGGCCAGGATGTGGGCCGGCTCCTACCTTTGGAGTTCTTACTTATAAAAAGACATTGCTAAGCACATTAGTACATTCCCAATGTAAACAAGATCATGGGGGAAATGGCAGAAGATACTTAAGAGAACAAACTGCCTAAAGTCAAGTTAGAAGCACTCATTATGAACAAACAATCACTGTGCTAATTACAATTGCTCTGCTAATTACAATTACTGTGCTAATTACAATCTATCCTTATCTGCTCAGTAGGTTCCCTACGGACTTTTACTTCTGAGTACTTAGACCAGCCTGAGTTACTGCCTGCGTTCCAGTGTAATGAAATTGCTCTTCTTTAAAAATTGTCTCTGCTTCAGATGTCTCAATGATTCAGAAAGGCTTCTCCCTCCTAGAAAAAGTACACAGTCAGGGATTTTGAAGCCAGGAAATTTAAAACAAAACCGGGTGGGGGGTATGTGGCTGTGAAGAGTTGTGAAATGGATCTTATTGCTTTGACAGACCAGAAATACATTTTACGTGAAGAACATACTTATGTATAATTTGATTTTTTCATGGAATGTTAAATATGCAAACATTAAGGGTAAAACCTAAACTAGCTATTTTTCTTTCTTCTTTCACTATAACTGGTGGGGAAGATTAGAGAGTCCTTGCTTAAAATTCTCTAGTCTCTTCCCCACCCCCATCTCACATACCCAGTAAAAAGCATCTTTCATTATGTTTTAATTTTACTACTTTCTTTCTGTCCTCAGTTAAATTGATAAGTGTTGATGGTATGTGATTTTTGTCTTAGTGCTTAAGAAAAATAAAGTTTCACTCTGGCCAGTGTCCCCTCCCAAATGAATGCTTTGCTATTCTGCCAGGAGTTAGTCTCCTGAAGCAGACAGCACCTCAGCTCTGCACTGGCAAGTGGCTTTTTGCTACATATAGTGATGGCTGAAATCACAGCACGGGCACAGACAGGTGACACAGATCTGGGGACCTGGCCTCACATAAGTGCCACCCTCCATCGGCAATGATCTTGGAGTGTCCAGAGCCCGACAGACCCAAAATGACATGTGCTCTGTTATGCACTGAGAGCCTCCTGGGTGGCAGGAGAGGGCTGTCTGTCCTGGCAGCTGATGACAGAAACATATTCTTGGCACTTGGTCACATTGGGAAGGATTAAGGGAGAGGGGCTTTGGGGGATTCCATGGCCACTGGCCTTGGGACTAGATTGCTGTTACAGGCAAAGGAACAACAATCCTCTGCCTCAGGCAGAACCTGGGCAGCTTTGATTTCCACTGAGCACAGAGATTAGTTTAACAGCTTGCCCTGCAAAGCTGGTCCCCAGACTCAGGAGTCCTTTTGAAATGCATTCCAGCATGATCCCATGGTGAGTCCTATGCACATTAGGGTTTGAGATGCTCTGATATAACTCATGTGCATTGAGTTCTGACTGTAAGGAGACATGTGGGAAATTCCTGTTTGTAGGCAAGGTTTTCATGTGCCGTAATGACGATGAGCTGGGATGGTCACTCTCGACCTCAGAGAATCGAACCCTATGCTTTGAGATCACTCATGGGCGCACACACACACGCACACTGTCTAGAGACTGTAGAGTGGTTAAGAGGCCAAGCCTTCAATCCTAACTCCATCATTTACAGGCTGTGTGACTTTGCAGCTCACCTCTCAGAGTTTATGTCCTCATATAAAAAATACGATAGAGGATTTGAGTGCAGCTCAGGGGTCGAGCACTAGCCTAGTACTGGCGAGACCCTGGGTTTGATGTTAAGCATCGAGGAGAAATGTCATCCTGCTCTTTCCACATACGCCTCATGGCAGAAACATCTGCCTATGTTCCTCCACAGAGCTTTGAAAAAAACAGTTGTACATCATCAGTTGTGCTCAAGAGCATCAGAAAATGGGCCAGGACATGTGATGAGATTACAGAAGGGAGAAGAAATGAGAAGGGTAGACGAGCAAGGCCGAAGTGGAGCCCAGCAAGTCTTCCTGGCTCAGTTTTGTTGCGTTTGGATGAATCTTCTTTCCTACTGGTCAGAAGTCTATGCTAATCACTAAATATTTTTAATACCATGCTAGAGTTGCGAGAGTGACACATTACTAGAACTTTTCTGTCTGGGTCTGGACCAATGATCAACTTGCACACAGGAAACTTGGGCAGCTAAGTCCTACATTCCTAACGGGATATATTTCAGCGCAGACGATCCATCCAAAGACAGGGAGGTGGCACTTAAGGACACAGGTGATACAGTGCATCAGAGAGATCATGTTTTCCCAAACCACGGTCTAAGCACTCCAGAGCAGAGTAAACGCTGAGATCCCTCTCGCTCCACACTACAAACTAACCCGTCTCCTGCCACAAACACACAGAGTGTGCAAGGCTGCGCTTCGGCCCCTAACCTGGCAATTTCACCAAAACGCTGTTCACCAAAATATGTGTTGTTTAGAGGAAGTTGGGAGGGTGGCCCTGGCTCCAATCTAGAGATGAATTTTGGGGAAATTCAATAGAAAAACAACATTCACTCTATGACTTCTGGACTTGGAGAGAAAGGAATGCAGTTGGAGGCAGAAGAAAAAATGGTTCTTGACACCCTATTCTGCGCCAGGGCATTTGTTTATTAGCCAGTTAAAGACTTACCACAACCCTCTGAGGATATTTTAAAGTAAAAAGCACAATTAGGGTTGAAGATCTTGGGAAAGAAGATCTTCATAGGAGTAGAGAGATTTGTCCAAAGCAACATAGCTAAGAAATGGCAGATGTGGGCTTTAGACCTTTTTAGCTTTTCATAGCAGCACTCAAAACCCCAGCCAGGTACAGAATCAAGTTCCTGCAGAATCACGTATCTAGAGGTGACCTTGGCTGAAGATGCCTCCTTAGTTATGGAATTGTGAGCCCCCGTGGTACCTAGGACCAGTATAATTATTCCTAATCTAGAAATAGAGAAACTGAGGCTTTCTGAAATAATGTGCCTATGGTTATATAGTTACCAAGTGAAAAATAACTCATACTTCAGAGCCTTATCTCTTAGACGCTGCTCATCATATCCCAAAATTGTTGGATCATGTGAACCACCTGGAAATATTAATGAGTATTTAATTTCTCTTTTCTGAGAAGAAATAGCAGACCTTGGTGCAGACCCAGGTGATTCCCATGATCAGGTGAGTAGGAAGGGCTTCGCTTAGCCCCTGGCCATGGGGCCACTCGGGGTCAGAAACCTCGAGTCTTCTTCTGAAGTCTGCACCAGCCTTCTTCATTTACAGAAGAGGTAACAGAAGCTGGAGGGGAACACGGCTAAAGGCCATAATAGCTGCAAATGGTAGAAGAGGATCCAGAACTCATAGAAGTGAACAGGAGCTTGGTGGAGGAAGAAATGACAAAGTGATGCATAAAGCGTACAGAGTTCTGGTTATGTAAGATTAATAAGATGTGGAGACCTACTACATACATAGCACGGGACCTACAGCATCCATATCTTGTTTACACTTACAGTTTTCTTAGAGGGTACATATTATGTTACTTAAATAAATGAATAATGAATAAAGGGGGTGGGAAGATACTTTGGGAAGCACTGGCTATATCTACATCCTCAATAATGGTGGTAGTTTTATGGATCACTACTTATCCCCAAACGGGTGACTTATATACATTAAATATGTACAGCTTTTTACATGTTGATGACATCTCACTAAAGTGGTTTTAAATAATTTATTAAAAAATGAAAATCATTGCAAATACAGGAACTATGATGAAAACCAATGTTGAGTTCCTTAGAAAGAAGTTGTAAGAGTCAAGTTTCCTTCATTTCTAAATTAAGAATAATTATAATAACAATACCTGCTTTCTGGTGTTGTGGTAATTAAATGAGGTGGCACCTGTTCCATATTTGTTCTCTGTAGACCAGGAGGTCTCAGGTGCCACAGGGAGTTGCAACTCCATAATTAGGCAGAACCACAGGCAAAGAACACCTCCAGGAACTTGATTCTGCAGGAACACGATCCTGTTCCCGGCTGAGACCCAACATAAAGTGTTAGGTGGTGTCATGAGAAGCTAAGAGGGCCCACATCCAATGCCTGCCATTTCCCACACTAGCATTCATGGAAGCAGGTAACGGTGGTTCTTCTTTCACCCCAGATTCCCAAGTACTAGAATGACCAAAGGCCCTGCATTCTGTGAGAGGCGGGGGTGGGATCGACACCTCCACGCTTTAGTGTCAAGCCACTGAGGCCGTGCAGTTGTTTGTTCCCAACATACAAACTAATGCATTCAGACATACATTAATTTCTTTTTGTAAAGCCAAGTTGCTGAAGGCTCTTTTTGTAACAGGAATTAGAAAGATCAAGAAAGGAAATACATAAACTCTGTGGTAAGGAACAATACACATAAAAGAGACATAGATGATTAAAGAGGGGAAAAAAGGCAAAAGAGGGGAAGAGAGAGAAAGGAAGATCCAGAAATGGCATGTGCAGTTAAACACCCCTAGAAAAGAACTAGAAAAGTCATAGTCCAGAACAGCTCTGCAGGCCACTTCCTGAGATCTGACTCAGTCTTCTCAGATAGAGAATAAATAGATGCCACTAATGAAGACCAGCTTTTCTCGAATCCTTAAAGACAGCCCTTCTGTCTCGCCATGAGTGGGTTGGGGGTGTGGAATCCTGAAATCCCACATCTTACCCCAAACTGTCCTCTTATGCTGTACAATATGCACATATGATAAGCAGACCAGATTAGAAAGTGCTTTCCTCATGAATCTCTAGAGCTCCTTGTGTCCTTTGTAGGTCATTCGTGATGCCTGTGAGCAAATATCTGCTGCCAGCAGGACTGTCTTATTTTTGATGATGAAGGTTTTGCAAAACCTATTATTGTAATTTGCTCGGTCTCCATTCTTAAGCAACCTACCCTAACTGCTATTTCTGAGACTCAATAATAGTTCCTGACTGATGTTTATCTAAATCCCTGCAATCTATAACCTAAGTTGACCTTTCCTCCTTATAGGAATGAAGTAGGATGGATGAGGACAGAAGAGGGCGGGAGTAAAACCAAGCAAATAAATAAACATCAAATACCATGAAGCTTTGACAGGTTTATCTTGCTCCAACAGTCTGCTGATTTCCACGCCAAGCAAGAGCTGAAGGAAGGAGAATCTGATGGTGGCCCCACAGGGGTCACTGAGAGCAACCTTGAGCACCAAAAGGGATTAGAAGCAGACAGCCTGCCAACACTTCTCCGGTTTAGGGGCAATTCAGACATGAGATCATTGGCTCTTCACACTCCCCCAGAACTTGACATTTTACCGAAGGCTTTTATGTCCATTCATGTTCATTGGAACCTGATTCCTAATCTCTCTCAGCACCACCAAGTCTCTTCAAAGAACCCTCATTCTCTCCCTAGGGACAAACCCTATGTGACTTTCGTATGAAACCTGTGTCCTTTCTCTTTCACGTCAGGCCTCTTCTTCACCCCTCCATCCTTCACACCTGCCCCACTCCCTCACCTTTTAACATATACCTTCTTATCCCTTTAACTCTTTTCAAAGATCTCCCTCTTTTAAATAGCTCTGTGTTTGCTATTCCCTCCTGTTGCTCAGGCTCTTCTGTAGACTCTCCCATCTTTGATTCTGACTGCTTCTTTTGCATGCTTTCTCTGTCTCCATCTTTTGATGTGTCTTTTAGTGTGTACTGGGCTTAGTACTAACACGGTGTGCAAGACCCTGGGTGTGGTCAGGGGTTCTAAACATCTGTACATGTGCGTCCACCAGAGATAAGCTGCAGCCTGTATGTGACAACCTGAAGAGGTGGCCTGTCAGAACTAAGGTCTCTCCTTAGGTATAAACTGGGCACCTACCTAAGGCAGTGGGACCTCTCTCTGTGCTGAGAATGGAGATGGAACACAGGGCTGTCCTCACCAGATGCTATCAGGATATGCAGGGACCGCATACATCCCTCATTGCAGAACTGGAGACGGGGGTGGGGCCTGTCAGGGAGTCAAGATCTCCACCTTTCTGTCTCAGAAGAGCTGCAAATCTGTATGAGCATCTAGAAGATTATACTCTTTCCTGTGCTTTAGTTTCTCTATCCATGCAACAGGGGTTAAGTTTGAATGACTTCATCTTTAAGCGCTTGTCTAGTTCAGAGATTTTACACTTCGAAGCATTTTGTAAAGTAGAAAGCGGGTTGCGTTGCTTTTTCATGGAATTTCAAGAGAGGAAATGAAAATGCAGATCTTTCTTCTCCCAGCAGCTGCTAGGTGTGGTCAGCCGGAGCCGGGTATGGGGGAGAACAAAGCAGAGGTGCAGCTGTCTCAGGGAGACTCTCTAGCTGAAAGCGATTTGGAGATCCCGGGCCAGGTGGTTGTCAGAAAATGAGGCATATGGGAGGCCGGCTGGTGGCAGTGCCTGCGGGATACTCTCTAGGGCTGGACCAGAGATTACTTACAAGAGGAAGGAAAAGGAGGAGGAGGAGGAGGCGAGAAATGACAACAGCCTTGGATGCTGAGAAACTTTAAGGCCTTCCAGTATGTAGAGGACAAAGAAGCTTCAGTCTCCTTTCCGTTTGGGACTCATGGAGATTTCAAAAAATCATTTTAGACTCTTCAGAAATAACTTGCTTCTCCCTAAGCTGGTTTAGCATGTGACTCCAAAAGGTGACTTGGATGGGGATGAAAACAACTGCAAGGAAAGTTTGACTGAAGCCAAAGATGGAAAAGGTCGAATAGAATGGATTACTGTTAATATAGCAGTAGTTTGGAGGGTCTTGTGAGAAGAGAAAAGCCTGCTATATTCCTTATATTTCCCTCCATGAGCAGATCAGGGCTGACACAGAACCTGCCTACTAAGAAGCAATCCGAGGTTGGGGGGTTGGGAACAATAAGGAGTGTTAGAGGCAGGTGGAGAACTCCTGATGGGGTGAAAATTCCATCTGAGCATGGACATCTGAGTGTTTGGGTGCTAGAGTCTTTCTTTCCAGTTTTGTCAGTGGGAAGATAAGCATGTTGGGCAATAAGAAGACCTTAGGTGATAGACCAGGCCTGCGTTCACTTGCTTTGTGTCCAATTTTCTCCCCCATATGTAAAATGAGAGCTCAGGATTCCAGAAAGTCTCTTCAGGATTTAGTATCTTGCTACCCATGTGAATTCTCCCTCTGAACCAAGCTAATCGTCACAAAACAGACTGGAACTAGGACATCTGACACTTTATCACGTGCCAGCCAGTGTCATAGCTGCCGTGAGAAATTAAACTACATCAAACATGCAACGTGCCCACTGCCGTAGCTGGCGTCAGAAAAGAAAATACCCCTTAAACGGTGCGGCAGTAGAATTATGCTTGCTTTTTGGGAGGGGGCTGAGATTCTACATCATACTTATCTGAGGATTTTCAGACTTCCTTTCTGTTAATCCGTACGTCTGGGTCTTTGAAGGCCCCTTCCTGGACAAGAAGATACCTTTGCAGCTCTCTCCCAAGAGGCACGGATCTTTGCTATCACTTCAAACTCCAATTCACATGCCTTGTCTTTTGAGGAATCCTTTATTCTTCCTTCTAATTCCTTTCAAAACGTTTCCACTTCGCAAATTAAATTTTGCTATTATTTTTCAATTGTGTATGTCATCTTTCATGCTTGTAGATTCCTTCCCTCAAAGGGATGGGACGGTTTGTTTATTTTTTTCTTTTGGTTTCCAAGCAGCATCATTCTTCATTCTAGCCATCACGATGCTCAAGACAAAGTCTCACAGCCTATTAAAATTACGCAGACTAGCATTGTAGCATCTCAGTGTTGAGTAATAGTTCTCAGACTGCCCTGAAATTTCTCCCAGAGCTTTGTCAGCAAAGTTGCTTTCAGCCTCAGGTTGAACATCTGAATACTGGACTCATTCTTTCCTGAGGGCAGGTGGATTTGACTCTGCCAATAACATACTACGTGGCTCAGTCACTTCTGTAATCTTCGCGTTCTCTCTCAATTGTTCCTTCTCTTACAACTGTTCAATGGACCTTACGACTATCCTCGTAACTTCCATTTCTCTCCAGTATTGTTCCCATCGTCCTACTTGAATCCACTAACATTTTATGTACTTTTCACAACAGATACCTAATTGACCCCAATTTGCTCTCGCTTCCATGCGATCTACTTCCCACAGAGCCCCCGTGATGCCGGACGATGCAGTGTCCTCACTGCATACGTACTTCTTTCAGATTTCTCACCTTCAATGGTTGTTAGAATATGAACCTGACCTACAAGATCCCTGTGCTTTTCCACCGCTTACTGTTCCGCCTTCATTCCCCTTACTCAGCTTCAACAACAACAGACTCTCATCTCCTGAAACCACCCACGTTCATTTCTCTCTTAGAATATTTGTCTCGGTTCAAATCTTTTTCATGCTCACTGTCCAGTTGTTGGCTAGATCATGCTTCACTTGAACAAAAGACTTCAAGGCCTCGGTGTTGCTGTGTAACCTAACTGAGGCACTCTCCCAACTCTGCTCATACTAGTTTAAATCCCATTATGAACTGCTTTCTCGAAACCCTGTATTTCTACTTTATTCTGTCAGTTAAGTGAAACATAAGATCCCCTTTCATCTAGGCCTAAGTGCCGTGCGATCTGCGGCCGTTTTCTGTTGTGTCCTCAATAACCAACATGGTACCTGGGGCAGGTGTTGACCACAAGGATGAATGCTTTTAAGGAGTTCAGGTTTCTATTCTTAGTCTCTAAAAGGCTTCAGCATTAGACTCCCCTCTGGATCTAGACTCTACCTCTCACTGGATGGTGACATTGCAAAAGTTGCTCAATCTGTCTGGCACTGACTTTTCAGGCATGAAGTGGAGGCCCTGCTTTCCTCAAAAGGCTCTCATAAAGAAGCTAAAATGGCCTTATGTTGGTTTTCTCCCTTCCTAGGAGGGGATCCTTGGAAAGTTACTTTAAATTTCTGTTTCTCGTCTGTAGAAAGTGTATGATAATAGTCTCTGCTTCCTAGGACCACTGTGAGGATTATACAAGTTAATAGATGATAGAAAGAGCTAGAATATCCTATGCATGTGCTGAGTTAATGTTAGTGGTCATTATTAGTATTACAGAAGTAGTAGGAGTGAAGAATTTAACATGCAGTGATTCTTAATAACTGATAATTGCATCACCACTCCTGCTACAATGGTGACTACTAATAGTAAAATGATCTGGTGGGGCCAATAACGACTGATTGTGATTTGATACTCATTCTGCATTTTTATGACTTCAAAAAATGACAACCTAGCTTTGTAATAATGTCTTATTCCATTTCCATGAAAATTATCTAATTTTTTGCCTTTGGAGAGTCCACTTTCATACATGTAAAAAGCATTCTCACTCTGTCATCTTACAACTCTTCAAATTTTGAAGCATGAATAAGTCTCATCAACATCCTCCAGGAAGAATGGCCTTAATACCTTCAGTTATTCAAGAGAGGCTTTCACCATTATCTTGCATGTCTAATCTTATATAATCTGGCCAATCAAGTTACCATTCTTTTCCCTCTCATATCATAAGTGTTCCTTCTAATCTTTTAATTTCCATGTACCACTGTGTCGTTCATAGGAGAAGAGGTCTTTGACATATTATTGGGCACAAAAAGATAATTTCTGAACAACATTACTAAAATTTAAGATGATGATGATGATGATGATGATGGTGTGTGTGTGTGTGTGTGTGTGTGTGTGCGTGTGTGTGTGTGCGCATACATATATGTATAGATAGAAAAATAGAGAGGGAGAAGGGATAGTATAAGAGAGAGATGTTGGGTATTTCTGGGTAACAGGGTTTTTATTTTCTACTTCATTAAATGTCTTTATTTTTGAACTGCCTGAGTAGCAGTGATAAGGTACTTAAGTCTTAATAGACAAAAAGATTAATTTAAAAAAATCCATTAGCTGTACTTACAGAATGATTTAAGGGTAAATTCAAAATATGTGGATAAAGTTAGAAAATAGGAAGGTAGGACAAACAAGGGCTAGGTCAATGGAAAATGAATATCATAGAATGACTTTTGGTGACATCTAACTCCCCTTGGGTTGGTGTCAGTGGTCTTGGGAGAGATGCTGGCCAATATGACAGGTCTTTATTCCACTATGTCCATGGCTTCCTCCCCATGCCCAGCTTTTGTGCCCAGGACCAGGAATGTGCAAGCATCTGTTCCATACCTAAAGGTCATCTGGAAGACTTGGCCTTGGTTCACATGCTGGGTCCTGTTGTTGTAGCCATGTAGCATCTCGCCAAAGAGGGTGTCATTGAATTTGGAGTCAGGTTTGAGGCACTTTGGGCCCTCGCAGACATCTGAGAGCATTAGGCAGGATTTTCCATCAGGAGCCAGCTTGTACTCCTCCACACATCTGCATGATAAAACAGAAGCGAGAGTTAGCTCTGCATCCTGGGTGCTCCCATTGGAGGTGACCTAAAACCAAGGCCTCTTTTGCTTGAAAAACAGGTCAGACTTTAGAAATGGAGACAGCTATTTTGACTGGAATCTATCTAGGGCACAGGTGTCTGAAGAGAAGCACATTAATCCCGCAAATTGGTAAATTCAAGGAAAGTCATTTGTGACATTTTGGAGGAATCAAGGGGGAAACCAGCGTGCGCGTCCACGCACAAAGCAAATTTAAAAATGGTTTTCCATGAACACACAGACTTAAAAAAGCATGACAGATCAATTCACAGGGAATTATCAACTAGTTTTGCAAACAAGAATCTATTCTCAGTGTTCCTGTCGACCAAGGTTGAATACTGTAGCAAAAACAAGGTTTTTATTGCCCTTGGAGCGCAGAGGTGACCCTTCCAGGACCATGAAAAGTGCTCACAGTGGTAAGCTCTGCTTCTGTTCAAGTACCAGGGCTAGCAGCCTCCATGGGCTTTTCATTGTCGTTCCTCACAGCCGCAAGGGCCCTCAACATGTCTTTGACGCAGGGATGGGCTCCTCTATGGGTCAAACAAGCATCTGAGTTAGGTGTGGCAATAAGATTTACAATTCTGGGATGTGTGCAGGTGGAAAAGGATCTTTAAGAGAAGCACAGGGCACTAAAGTAGAGACGGAATGCAGAAAGGGGAACAGAGGTCTCAGGACCTGATCAAATCAATCCGGAAGCTGAAATTCTCTGAATTTCTACTTTTTATGGTTCTGTATTAAGCACTGAGTGTAGAGGATACACAAGTTAACAAGACGGATAAAAGAATAAGCTGCACAATTGGAGAGACCTATACAAATGCCATCTTTAATTCTTG
>PVJO010024894.1:0-23604 GCA_004026905.1 Hystrix cristata
TTTGTTTTGTACCTGTACATGGTGTCTCTTGGTTCTCCCCCCTCTACCCTCCCCTCCCTTCTGTTCCCTCCATCCCTATTTACAGCAGGTTTATTTACAATTCTCCATGATTTCCCTTTCCCCTTTCTTTCCGTTTTTTCTCTTCCTGCTTTTCCCCCTTCCCTCTTTCTGGTACTCCTCTCCTTTGTATATTATCTTCATTTTATATGATATCCATTACACTACTTTGTCCTTATTTACAGTTATGGTTTCTCATATCAGAGAAACAATTCGATGTGTGCTCATGAGTGTCTGATTTATTTCGCTTAGTAGTATATTCTCAAGGCCAAAATACATCTTTTACGTTGTACTTTCTCTAAATTTTCCCTCTGATTCACTGTTCTCATTCATAAACCTACTACTACCTCATAAATTAAATTCAATTAGGACTTGAATCAGCTTTGTATTGACTATGGGCATCTCGATTTCTCAAATGGGCCAGCAGACTCTAACTTTGCAGCCTCAGACACCTCGTGAGGCTGAACTGTAAAATGCAATAGGAGGATGAGGCAGTTCTTGATGCAGGTTGCAAAGTCCCTTTTGAACAACAGTGTTCAGTACAAGCCTGTGGGCAACATTTGCCAAGATAACCATGAAGTAGCTTCAGGGGTCAACTGCAGGGTCTTCTAGGCCCCGCTGCATCATGGGGACACAGACTGCACTACCCTCTTAAACACAAGGACTATTTCATGTGCGACAACAACCAAGGGTATGCAACAAACACAGTCGCCCCTTACCAAGACCTCCAAATCCTCCCCATCCTGGAATGTCTTTATTCTTTCCATATTCATTTGCTTTGTGACCTTCTTCCCCGTTGAATCACTATTACCTAAGTGACTACACTTGTAATATTATTGGTTAATCATCATTTTGACACACATTGTACCTGCCTGGAAATTGTGCTCTATAAAACTTCCCCTGAAAAGTGAGCTCATTGGCAACCCACTCGGGTCCCCTCCTGTCTCTCAGAAGCTTCCTTTCTCTCTGTCAATAAATTTCCTATCTTAAAAATAAATAAATAAATAACACATAGTTGCCCCCAAACAGCTGCATCTAACATTAGGCCAATATGCACCATAAGTGTTAGCTTTGAAAACTCAGAACAACTTTAATCACAGACTCCAGCAATAAACAACATAGCACACAAACAACAAAAGCCTGTCGTGATAACTCATTTTTCAAAAGCTCTTTGGAGTCTCTTTCCCTGAAATGATATGTGTGAGCCTTCTAAATTCATGATGTCTTTAATTCCCAATCCACCTTGGGATTTCAAAAAATAAAATAACAGTCAAACACAGGAATGGACCATTTAGGATCATTTCAATTCAAGATGGTCAGCATTGGCTGCCTCTTCATGGCAAGAGTGACAATAATGCGCTCAATGCCAGATTTCACTTCAATAAAACATGACTATGAGCTATTTTATGTGCCGTATGACCTTTTAAGCTGTCTGTATTTTGGCCCAGTATTCTTCTAGGCATCACTGTGTTGAATAAAATTTATAAAAGTCTATTGTTTTGGACTCCTGAATAGACTCCGGCAGAGCACACCAGGCCAGAATGGAGTCACTTATTCTGGGTGCCACAAATAAAACTGAACCCTAAAAGTTTAAAAATTACCAGCATATTCATAGCAACCAACTGAAAGGATCCTAGCTTACCTGAGCCAGAATATTAAGTCTCTTCTATTTTAATCCTATAAGGAAAGAAATTTTGAAACTACCAACCCACTTTTGTTCTGTTTCTGCTTTCTTCAGGCTTTGCCTCTCAGCTTCATTGGAACACTGTGTAGTGAGGTATTGCCCGATAGTGGAACTGCAAATAAAAGGCAATTATGGTCTTTAAGCAAAATTTGTTTTTACTTTGCCTTCTGAGGACTTTGATGTGTGGAAATAACAAATACATTATTTGAACTACCCTATGTTTAAGGACACTATGAAGTCACTAAAGAGATGCTGAAATCTTAAAAATAGCCAGCTGGCTGAAGAGTATTTAGAGCCCTCAACACCATAAGTGGCTAGGCCCAGGTTTTGGACAATTTTCTGGTTTATAGCTGACATTGAGTATGTAAATGTCTATTGCCCTGGACCCTAATTTAGAAATAACACAAAAATACAACCTTGGTAACTAGCATAAGAATCTTAGGATATAAAAAGTAAGTAAAATGAAATAATTATAGAAATAAAATGCTTTATCTATCACTCCCAACTAAAAGCAAATTTACAAGCTGTTAGCAAAAATGCCAAGGTGAGAAATTCTGATAATTAAGACAGTGTTTATCTCCCCCACTGCACATAGCTTTTTGTACACCAAGGAGCTGCAGATGTGAGTGAGAAATGTGTACTGAACAGGAAGAAAGGGCACCTAACAGAAGGCTTGCTCCCAGCAGACTTATACATAAAAGGAAATTGTGGAAACAACATCACCATGAATGCTTGAAATGTATGTGCTTTCCTGTTCTCTTCTCCCCATTCCTACTACCTCCCACTTCTACCTCTCATGCCAACATCTCTATCAGCCTTTCTTTTCATTTTTTTGAAACAAAAGCCAGAGAACAATAGTGAAAATGATTATGTAAATGCAAAAATGTCTATATTTGACCAGAAGTGAAATTACTTTCCTCATTCCAACTGGATCAGATTCAAAAATCAAGAGAAGGGGGAGAAATGAGCTTCATTTAAATACAAGATGAGGCAAGGCTATAAATTGTAGGTTTTCAACTGAAACTAACTTTACTTTTTTTTTATTTTTCTTGAAACAAAACAGCTAACATCTCAGCAAACAAGCTGTTTCTGTTTTCGCCTATCACGAAAAGCAGTGTAGAACAGAAGTTTCTTTCTGTATAAAATATGGTGTATTGGAAGATGTTTACTATCCAAAGGCATATTCTGAAACAACCATTATACAGATTTACTGAACTGGAGTTAAGAATTCTAAATTCTCCTCTTTAATCTGCTGCTATCATTGATTCGGAATTGTCTACACTATTGCTAAACTGTTTCCTTGTTTGCAAGTTAGTCATCCCTTAAAGCTTCATTAAGTCTGACATGCCACAAACAAAGACATAGTGTCTTTCCCATCAACCTTTTAAGAGGCAGTATAACTTAGTGGTTCAGATCTCTCATGATGGAGTTAAGGATATCTATGCTTGTACTTTAGTCCTGTCACTTACTAACTGAGTTATCTTAGACACAACTATCTTTCAAGTCTTCATCTGCAAAACTAAAAAGTTTATTGTGTGGCTTTAATTGTATATGGAGCAATTTTTTAAATTTGTGAATTGGCTGTACATGCCAGGATCTGTTCAAACACTTGAAATAGAGTGATCAAAAAGACACGCAAACCCTTGCCCAGCAAATTTAGATTCCAGTAAACAAAAATGTAAACAAGATAATTTTTATGATAGGTAAGTAAAATAAAAGCATTGTTAAATTAAAAAGTGTCTAACTGAAAGGGACATTGTAGGTGGCATGTGGCCTCTTAAAGGAGCTGATAATTGACATCTAACACAGACAGATGAAGGAAGATAACCACACTTAAACTCTGGAATAACATGTTAAACCCTCTAGGTATGTGGATTAGAGGGTTTAAAAGTTCTAAGGGTTATAGGAGTTTGAACTTTAGACAGTATCAAAGGCCAGGGGGAGCAATAGTAGATGAAGTGATCCCAGCAGTAGACCAGGTTGGTATATAGACAGGCTTGGCTGTAGACCGTACTTGGAGCCCTGGGAGACTATCTGGATACCCTCCACTTGCCTCTTTACAACCCATCTCCATCCTTCTTCCTGTGATGAGGGGCTGATTTCTACTGCACCAGAAGCACGCTTTTCACTTGAGTTTGCCAGTGTAGGCTACCACCAGGAACTCAGACAGGTGGAGCAGAGTGAAGAAGACTGTCTTTTTGCAGAGTTGCTTTCCTGTTAAGTAGTTTTCTTCTGTGAAAGCCATAAGTTCCATCAGTTCCCCCTCACTCCACACTGCTACTCTCTCCAGATTCCTGTAAATGATCCCTTTTTCCTTGACTTTCAGGCCTCTAGAGGACAATGTCCCTTCCCACCTTTGCTAGTCTCAGAGTTTTGTACAATGTTGTCAATTACCAAAGTTTTCCCTAAACTGGACTCTAAATGGGGTTCAGTCCCTCAACCAAATAGCCCATTTACTAAAGCTTCCTCAAATCACCCAGAATGAATTCGCCATCTCTTTCTTACTAGAATTCTGTCTGACATGTACAATAGTATAAAGATTTGGAATTTAATTCTAAAGAATGTATGTAAATGATTCACAGTATACATAGTAAGTGCTTATTTGTGTATGTTTATGCTCATTATGATTATACTGCTTAGGAAAAAGGACCAGTTCATTAAGGCATTTGAATAACACATTAGAGGTATCAGAGCTGTGCTCAGTAACTCTCTTTTGCTCTCTTAGTGGTCCACAGTGGCCAGGAAAAAGTGTGTATTTGTGGCAATGGAAGAGTCAAAAGTGATTATGTTCAAATAGACACCTTCAACCTCCTTGCCTTGAAAATGCAGCATGATATATCATGAATATAGGAGTGTGATTAACCAAGAAACTCTAAGTTAATGAAACACATAATTTCATCTTTTAAAATGTGAAATTATAAAGAATACAATGATGTAAATTAGTTTTTCTGTCATAAATAGCTCCTTGATATATTGTATAAGCAGAAAAATGGCATCGGTTAGCTAAAAAACTAAAAAACTATTCACGGATGGACAAGAATGGTTGAATTTATTGTACCTACACTGTTGCTTGCAATAAAGTATTAAACTCTTGTTTCTTGTACTAAAAAGAGGATATATTGAAATTTGTAAGACAAAATATCAGACCTGAATATACACCATTCGTCTGATGAATACATGATGTTTGCCCAAGACTATTTAGATTAAATTTCTGATTCATTTATTGTAAAACAGAAGTGGGAAGACATTTTATACACGTTTAGGTTTTATATAAACACAGAATATATGTTCATACTATTCTCTAAGGCTCTAGCAATTTCTTCTCATAAAATTGCCTCCAAGATTAGAAATTTTGTGTTTACCTAGACAGACCTCAGCATAAGTTCAAGCAGGAATCCTTTGGGTTTTTTCAGTAAAAACAATCAGCATTGAGATATTTTTCTCAAGTCTCACTCTTGATTCTACAATAGCTTTGGTCATTTCATTTTAGTTACTTTTCTGATGACTACGGAAAAATAATCCACTGGTAAAATGGGAGCTTGAAGGTTTCCTGTGAACCTTACCATGTGTAGGAAAACTTAGAAATGCTCACCAAACTGGGTGATTCAGACTTGATATCAAGATGATGTTGAGTAAAGTTAAAAGCTATGTAGTAGAATTGAACTATGTACAAATTTTACAAAGTTCTTAAATTCAAGTCCTGTAATTCTTTCTTCTTTCCTTAAGGGAAGAATTTCTATTTATAAAGTGTCAATTGGCAATGAAATCAGTGAAGCCAGTAAGTGAGGCTACTGGAAGCTTTTGTCAAATATTAAGCATAAGAAGAGATTGTTCAGCCTAAGAAGGATAGCTGGCTTATGTGGTGTCAGAGAAAGAAAAAAGTTTAATTTACATTTTCATCCTGAGGCTCAGAAAATTTAGGCTCTACTCTTCTAGTAAATCACTTTGTTTCTATTCTACTCTAATAGATGTTGACTAATGTTATGAAGAATAAAAAGTAGCTTCTTCTAATTCTACCAGAGTCTTTTTGAGTAAACCCAGGATTTCCTTGTTAATAAAACTTTCTTCTTCAGGTTTAAACCTCGCTCATCTTCACTCTCACTCTTATAATTTGCTAATTCTTTATGAACTCATTTATTCATCAGATAGTTATAGAATGTCTAAGTGCTTAAAATAATTCTAAACAGAAGGAAATGAAAATTTATTAAATAAACATGCTTATTTCTATGAAGTGCTAATAACCTCTAACTATGAAGTACTAATAATATTCACAAGCTAAACAAAACAATCATTTCCTTTCACTTCAGGATTCTGCAAAAAAGATTTAAAAATGAAGCATCATCCTTGCCATATTTTTATTTAACCTGCTATTTATACTGAGTGTAAAGGAGACTATCAAAAACAAGAAGAAAAGAGAACGCCATGATATTAATACCAGATTTGATCTACTGTGAAATTCTGCTTACCTGGGAGGTTATATCAATTGCAGCATTGCAGGGAGAGACTTCACCAAAGGAATCTGACAAGGGTATTTTTTCTGAGCAAGGGCAAGAGCATACGTGCATTGTTTGCAGTAGGTAAACATGTCACGTCTCCTCTACAATGTGCTAAATTTTTCACTCTTTTCTGAACACTTTAGAAGCATTCATATTCTTTAACTTTAAAAAATCGACTTTAGTCATTTCAAGGCGCCTAATAGTATGTAGGGTTAACTTTTCATTAAATGACAATTCTTAATGACCTACTTCCTAAATGGAAAGTGAAAAAAAAGAAAAAGTCTCACAACAAATCCTTCAAGTATAAAAGCAACGACACTTCTAAAGTAAGCTCCCATTCAGCCCCAGGGTGTCTTTAATACTCACGGAGCGCGCCTTCTTATGGATTTAACAACTGTGCTTTAATCTGCTTAAATTCTGGTGCTCATATCTTCCACAGTTCCTTTTGATAAAACTAAATAAGCTTATAGAGACAGTGTCGTCCCTGAGATTGCAAATTAAGGAGTTATTAATCAAAAGAAAATAAAGAAGAGACGTGAGGTTGCCAATGCTTTTAAATGGCAAGTGTGGGCTTTCTCGAAGTCGGTGGCTGAGTATCGAGACAGAGAAATAAAAAAACCCTCACCCTTCCACTCCAGGACACTAACCTTCCAATCAATCACTTTGTTCTCATTTTACTCTAGTAGATGTTTGTTAACATTATGGAGAATAAATGTGGGGGTTGGGGGAATTGAAGGAAGCAGCTACCCTCCAGCCTAGCTCTGCCCCCAGTCAGAACAGGCCCCTTCAATACAGCCCCCTCCCCACTTTCCTGCTTATATGGCTGCCCATCAGCTTTGCCTTTGTTCACTACCTTCTTTATTCTCATAATGTTCCCAGTCATATGATATCTGTTGAATGAATGTATCCTACAATCTTTGCCAATATTTACACTGGTTTAAAACAATGATCATGTTACTTACATTAAGTAATACATGGTAAGGATTAGAAAGACAAGTGAACCTTACTTTTAAAATGATTTACGATAATTCATATATCAAAAAATCAGAATTTTATTTTATGGTAATTATATTAAAAGCCACATTTAAACTAGTTGAGTCATATTAAAACATCATAAAAACAGCAAGTTCCAAAATTTGTTGTGTAAGGTTCCTTATTATACTGTACGTCATTTCAAAATTTTTTAAAAATTAATTCATCTGAAATCTAGCCCAGGAGGCTTTGGAAACTAAGTGCCAAAACTAAAGGCAGCAAGGTTGCTATACAGGAGCAGTGTGCTATTTCCAGTGAAGCCCGGATCTACACAAATCAGGGGTTTGAAAAATTATATTAGCTTCTTGGTGCAGATGAAGAATCCAAATTGGCAAACAGCAAAAGTTGTCTGAATACAGAGCATGCACCACTGACAACAGCTGAAGATAATTTGTTGGAAGGCAGCAGGTGTGGCTATTAGGAGTTTCACGCCTATCCAAACCTACTTTCTCTAAGAGGTATTAGAGAATTGGAAATGAACTTTTATTAGTAGCTATTAAATTCTCACTAAATACCCAGGACTATGCAAGGCCTCTGTTGCTGTATTGTCAAATAAGGCAGCCATCAACCACTTGAGGACATTTAAACATGATTTAAAGTAATTAAAGTGTCCATTGGTCACATGCAGCTAGTGGCTATTGATTTGGACAGTGCAGATTTACAGTATTACCATCATCACAGACAGTTCTATTGGACGGGGATGCTCTGCAGTATTTTTAATACTCAAAAATATGGGCGAGTGTCCAATAACATCTGCCTAATCTGATTGTCTGTTCCAATTTTAAATCCCACAAGATTCTGAGGGATTCATATTCACATTAAATTTTCAGACATGATGTTTTCACTTGAGGATCTTGTTAAAATGCAGATCCTGATTCAGAAAAATCTGAAATGGGGCCCCAGGTTCTGCATTTCCGATAAACTCCCAGTTGACAGTTGACACCAGTGCCACTGACCCGAGGGCCACGCTTGGAGCAGCAAGGGTAAAGACTAAAGGAAATGGGCGTGTTCCCAGGCGTGTGGACATATGTGAGGTGTCGGGGCCAATTCCTACAAGTGAAACTGTATTCTGGGAGAAAGAGAAGAAAGCTTTGAAACCTCTCAACTTATTCTCCCTGGAATTTGAATGGGTACTATATCTATAAATCAGAGAGCGTGGGATAAGAAGAAATTTCTTCCTCACAGAAACTACACTCAAAATGTTTATCAGTGTTGGTCTAGTAAATTCTGTATGGTTCATAATAAGATTTCCAATAGCAGCAGTTGGGTGAAGAACAGCTCTCTGCAGAAGATGAACGATAAGCAGCAAAGAAAATAAACATTAAGGAAGGTTCACTGAACTGAAAAGAGCTGAGATTTTATATTAAAAGAGCCTATGTGACTACCAGTCAAAAATAATGAAAAAGAAAGAAAAATAAAACAGTACTGATACTTACAGAAAGAAAAAAAAAAAAACTAAAAACAATCAAGCAAAAAACAAACATATAAAAGGGAAAAAAGTAAAGGGGGGCTCACAGTTCTATTTTTCAGACACAAACTGCTCAACATCTATAAAGTTAAAAGACTACTGATCTGAACTCAAGAAATCTATGTCCTGGAAAACTTACATTCCTGTTTGCAAGCCATCAAGTTTTGTATCCAAAACTTCAAGTTTTTTAGAAAGCCATCAGTAAAACCATCAGAAATAAATATTTAGTGAGGAAATGTTGGTAAATTCACTTCACAGCCATGCTTGAGTTATTCCTGTAGTTGTTTATAATCCTTTGCCTTGCTCTGGGACTAAGCATACAGTGTACTACCTTGTGTGTATTTCATTCTACGATGTTGGTTTGGAAATTCTCAACAAATAGTCCACAGTCATTGTTATCTGTCCACTTTGTGCTCATTCCTTTATTCCTCTTAAGCCCCACAATTCAGAACAAGCAAGCCACATCTGCCTCAGCCTCGCTGCAGGAATTGACCCTTTTTAGCTTCAGCTAAATAATTCACCCTACTCCCTCGGCCATGTTTAACACTTCTGAGTGGTCAGACTCAGTGTAAGGTAAAAGATCCATGATTAGAATCATAGACATTCTCACCACCTTCCTCTACATACTGTCATGCAATTTACCAAAACAGCAGAATCCTCTTCAGAAATGGTACCGATAGATAAAAAGAGCCAAGAAAAAGCCAAGAAAAGATGCTCAGGGCCACTGGATTGCTAAAGTTCTGGACTTGCAGTTATTATGAAGCCAATAAACTTTCTCAGTCTTTGAGTCACTTTGAAAATAGTTTTCTTTTGATTGTTCCAAAAGGCACCCTACTGATGTAAACTCTTTTTGTTGCCCTTTTAAAGTATGAACTTCAAAGAGCACTTCTTAGGTGTTAAGAAGCTCTTGATATGTTGGACTCAATCAACACCGCATTCTTCATTCTGGTGCCTAGATAGAGAAAGAGCATTTGTAGATTGAGGATCGAAGACAAAATTTAAAAATTTAAAATTTTTTCTCACTTACACTTCAAGTTCTGGATGTATAGTAATTGCCTGGTAATATAAGCTGTGAATACTCCCAACACTTTGTAATTTGAAGACCACTAGACATTTGTAAATCAAAAGATTATTTTTATGGATGGGAAATTTCAGAAAATAATTGACTTCCTGTAGTGAGATTAAGTAACAAATTTACATGGGGATAAACACAGCTTATAATCAACCTTTAAAATTCAAAAATAAAAGCCTTAAAAGAATTAGTTTATATATATCAAAGGGGAAGACATGGACATAATATTTGTATATTAATCTATTTTTGAAGCATTTTAGTCACCAAAAATGTGATATATGTTTGCTTAAATCCTATATATGATGCTGTTTTTAGTTTTCTCTGTATCCAGAACCATGTTTCTCAACATGACTAGAATTACTTAAGGAATACTTTTTCAGATTACTTTCTCTACATGAGATTTACATATAGTGCCTTCATCTATTTGTGTGGCTATAACAAAAATACCTTAAATTGGATAATTAATAAGCAACAGAAATGCACTTCTCACAGATCTAGAGGTTGGGCAGTCGAAGATCAAGGAACCATCACATTTGGTTTCTCGGGAGACCTCGTATGCTTCTTCATAGATGGCCCCTCCTGGCTTTCTTCTCACATGGCTGAGGGGCAGAAAAGCTCCCCCCAGGCCTCTTTAACAAGGACTATAACAGCATTCACAAGGATCTACCCTCCAGACCTTATCACATCCCAGAGACCTCACTTCTAAAGGGAACATGCGTTTAGATTTCAACAAATGATTTTATAGAGACACAAACAGTAAGGCCACACCAGATGGCACGCCCGTCCTTGGCCATTAAGTGCAAAGAAAGCTACTTTACCAGATTCTGCATTTCTGTACCCTGTCTATCCTAGAATAGACAACTTTCCATTCACCTCAGAATTGGTGCTGTGTTAGTTAGATTTGCAAAATCTCTGAAATTCTTAACAAGAGATGTAGCCCTGATTAAAAAAAAACAAAAAAAAAAACCAAAAAAAAAAAAAAAACTCCCCCTGCTGTGCTCTGTGTCTCCTAAGGAGAACTGGAAAAGCAAATAGCCATCTTATTGGGAAAAGTAATGTGTAGCAGGAAGGAAATGACAGAAGAGTGGAAATTCAAAATCTGAATTTTAACTCTAGGTATCTCTATTTGATGCTTTCAAAGCAAGCTAAAGAATTTTTCTTCTGATTACTCTAGTACGCAGGATTTTTTTAAGGGTCAAATGCAACAAAACATAAATGGCTTTATGCTACATCTATTCTGATTCCAGATAAGTGACTTCTATCTCTAACAAGTGATTTAGGGTTAGCTTTTTCACTCGCTCACAACCACACTATTTTTGCATTCACCTGTTGCCTCCAGTCTCCAGTTATTAGTGTACTAGTGATCCGAAGTGTGGAAATGTTTCACCAAGGGATTTTTAAAGAATTTAATTTGTTCACAGACTGTGGTCTATGTAAACATAGCAATCAGTATCAGAGAGTCTGTCAAGAATATTCTCACCTACTTATTCTATAATTCGTTAGGGGAGAAATTTCTGAACTTGGAAATGGGCCCTGAATTATATGCCGAAGAGCCGTCTTGATGGTACCATAGCTGCCTCTGAATGAACCACTCTTTACAGGTTCGGAGCTGCTGTGGTCACTCAAGGCTCCATAATAATTAGGGACTTTCAAAGTGAAGTAGAAAATACCTATGAACGCGGCCAAGTATGTATGGCTATTTACTAAAATGCCTAAGGTTCAGCATATAATTTCTTCAAGTAGAAGCATCAAATGTATTATATGTGGTACACACCAAGACAACTTTTTGTGAATATAATCTGCATTCTGGCATTTTTGAGTTTTTAACAAGAATATCTACGATGCAGGGGTGTGGAGAATTGACAGATTTTGCCCATTTTAGTGCCTTTTCACAATGTCTGCTCTGTTCAGCAGAATACAAGCTTTCAGATTTAAAATATGTTTTCGAGCTTTTCCTACTGTGCAAATCAGTACATTAAGCAAGCCCAGCAGAAAACCGTAAGCAGGCAGACAGGAAAGCTGTGAGAGGTTTTCCTATAATGTGATGGGAAATAAGATTTAAATATGGGTTTGCCCACCAGTGTACGAACCAAAAGTCACAGCCTAGATGATGAAAAACATCATGAAACAAGGTCAAAAGAGACACACGATAGATGGTAAAAATTTGAAAAATATTCCTTTGAAATAATTCAAATTAAAATGTGATGCATTTAGTATGCTATATTAAACATATAGTACTAAAACGTATTGTTAATAGAAGCCAGTTTGCTATAAGGAACCCACGTCGGGTTTACATGTGTTGCTCCAGAGTAGTCTAGACAGATGCTCCTGGCTGCCGGCGGCTCTCCTCCAGGCGGCAATACTGAGGCTTCATTGAGGATGCGGCCATCGTCTAGAAGACAGTCACCGTCCTTACAATACAAACTGTTCTGCCATGTTCAGCGGTAAGAGGCAGCAGACATAGAGGAATCGTACCCACTGGGGTCAGGGCCCAAGCCTGGAAACGCATAGTCTCCAATCTCACTCCAATAAAACTCACCCACACATCACATCGACTGCAAGGAGGCAGAAAAATAGTCTTACTGAGTATTCAGGAAGAAGAAAAGGGATTTTAGCGCCCAACAAATAACAGTAATAAGAGAATGTGTATAATATTCAGCACAGACACAAATATTCATGCTCATGTAATCACTGCAGCAAACCGATGGTCAAGGAAACGTCTTAACATATCAAAAGGAAGTTAGACTAATTATGACACAAAGTAACAAATATAATTATAATTAATCATTTTGCTGTCCCATCAAAAAGACATTAGTTTGACTTATAGGACCCTGCTAGCAGAGGAAAGAATAGGAAGAATCAACAAATGGGACCACATCAAATTAGAAAGCTCTGCACAGCAAGGAAACAACAGAGTGAAGACACAGTTAAATGAATGGGAGAAAAATACTTGCTAACTACTCTTTCAATAGAGCATTAGTATCTAGAAAATACAAAGAACTCAAAAAATTGACTCCTAAAAACACAAATAGCCCAATCGATAAATGGGGAAATGAAATCAGAGATTTCTCAAGAGAAGAAGTACAAATCACAGTAAATATATGAAAACAAATGCTCAACATCTTACGCCATTAAGGAAATGCAAATCAAAGCTGCTTAGACTGGCTAGCATCAAGAACACAAAAGCCAATAAATGCTGGCAAGGATGCGGTGGAAAAGGAACATTTCTACACTACTGCTGGAAATGTAAACTACACAACCACTACGGAACCAGAATGGAGAATCCTCCAAATCTAAAAATAGAGGTGCCATTTGATCCAGCTGTAGCATTTGATCGCCCCCAGATTAAAGAAAACATACTATAGTGATCCATGCATAGCCGTGTTTACTGCAGCACAACTCACAATAGCTGAGCTGTGGGAACATCCTAGATGTCCATCAACAGATGAAGAGACAAAGAAAGTGTGGTACATATGACAATAAAGCACTGTTCAGCAATAAAGAAGAATGGAATCATGCCATTTGCGGGTAAATGGATGGAACTGGAGACCATAATGTTAAACAAAATAAGCCACTCAGAAAGTTAAAGTACTGCAAATTTCTCTTATATGAGCAATCTTTTTTAAGAAAAAAAAACAGAGATGACAGGAAAATATAAGATGGAGTTGCTGAAGTGTTCATGGGGAAGGGGAAGAAAAGAGAAGGAGTAGTAGGGATGAAAATAATCAAAATATGTTATATGTGGACTAATATACCAAAATGAATCTCATTATTCTGTATTACTAATACACTTTTAAAGACTCTAGTTATTTTTAAAGACACTAGTTTGGGAACACTAGTAGGAAAAAAATGTCAGGGTACGCAAATATGACATCATTGTGATTTAAAACAATTCAGAAAGTTAATGTAGAGGAGAAAAAAATAATTTTTAGGTCTTAAATGAAAGGGGCTTTATTAAAAATAAATGATTAAATATAACCACTGAATATTCCAATATTTCTTCTTTAAAGAAGTGCTAACCATACTTGCCCCTAACTATACAGTCCTAAAGTGGAATAAAATAGAAGAAATACTTTCAAATGTTGTATGGCTATGTATACTCATGCTTGGCTATTACAATTTTAAACACTAGTAGAATTGCATGATCTACTGATTCAATATTGAAACTATCTCTTAATTTAGCAAAACCTTTTCAACAGTAATCTGCTTCATAATGAATGTTTTTATTTATACTCTTCCTCACAGTTACTATCAAAACACAAGTATCTTTTGACTTGTCTTATTTACTATTTTGTAGCCCCATTAAAGAAAAAGAAGACAATTTTATTTTAGGGTTAAAGAGAAATTCCTTCTTTTTTAATACTGTACTTCTATCAGTAAATTTTTTTCTTTTTTTGATGGTACTGGGGATCAAACTCAGGGCCTTGTGCTTGCTAGGCAAGCACTCTAACCACTGAGCTAAATCCCCAGCTCTAATAGTAAAATTTTTAAATTCATATGTTCATAGGTATGTGTGTATATAAAAATACAATTTATAGCTTTTATCGCTGAATTACTATGTTATACACATTGTGAAACTTAAAAATTTTATAAAATATAAAAATGAAAAATGTATTTGAAATGAATTTCAATTTATAAAAGGTATACAAAACTTTTTTCTTAAAAATTCTTGAAAATAATAATTTTATTACATAAAAATGAAAGTGATTCAATAGTAGTGAGAGATACGTGATTGATTTGGTTTTCTCTGACACTTTGAAATCCAGCTATTCAGAGGTGTAGTTCTCAGGCCAGTTTCTTTTTGTACTGATTTGAATGTATGTAAAAATTGAGAAAAGTACTTCATACAACATATATGCAAATATGCACTTAGAGGATGGCTTATTATAATGGTTGTGGATGTAAGCCTGTATTTCCATAGTCAGGATGATTCGTAATTTTTATTGATTTATTATAACATCTGATTAAATCACTGTGTAGGGTTTGTTATCTTTTAATTCCATAATAGAGCTTGCAAAGAACTACGTAGAGTGGAGGTCAGTTTTTTTGTTGTTGTTGTGTTTTGTTTTGTTTTGCTGTTTTTCCTCTTGTTTTGTTGTTTTCCAGATGAGGTCTGCCTCTGCCGTACAGTCTGGGCTCAAGTGATTCTCCTGCCTCGGTGTCCTGTATAGCTGGGATTCCAAGTACTCAGGACAGTACGACGAAGCTAATTAACAGCTGTGAAAATGTTGTTCGTTCTTGCATTTTAGCATGACCTTGTTTAGCACAATCTTTTCAATTCTACCCATTTGGAAAAGATTCATTAAGCTAAAACTACGTATTTCTCCGTGAAAAGGCACAGAGAAAGTCTACCTCATGGCAGTCTACCTAAAGCCCTTGAACACCGATGCACCGCTGCGCTGTTGCTGATGCTGTCTGGCGCCTTGGGTATCCCAGCTACCTCCTACTCGACCACGTGGGGACGCCAGAGTCAGCCAATGCTGTCAATGTTCATATGCTCGATTCCTTTCTCAGAAGCACTGCAGAATATTTTAGCATACATTTGGATGAGACATTATGATGGAAAAAGAAAAAGAGTAATTAATCCCCAAGTATTATATGAAATAGTACAAGCAAAATAAATTCACAGTACACCTGCTTTTATAAGCATTCTCAAAGTTCATGACTACTTATTCTGTGCTTGCAAAAAAATAGCCAGGCTCATCTAAGAAATTCATAATGTTTATGCCAGAATTATATAAAAGAAAAATATAACAATTAACAGGGCAATTGTATTTTAAAGAAGCCTGTCAGGCTAGAAAATAGAATTAAAATGTGTTCTTAGTGAAATTTTGAAACATGCACACACAAAAAAAACTTCTGATCTTTTCTTATCCTCAAAAATTAGAGTTCTGGATCATAATGTGTAAGGAAACTAAAATGTAAACATTCACTCAACTAGGTGTTTTTATGACTCTGTGATCCCAAATTGCTTAAGGCCAACTGATTTTCATATGATACTTCAAAAAAAATCCCCAACAGGTTATTTTAGCTTTTATTATAGGAAAGAAAACAAGAAGGAAGAAGAGGAGGTGGAGAAGAAGAAAGAGAAAGAGCAGGAGAAGGAAGAAGAAGGAGAAGCCAGAGGAGGAAGACTAGGGGAAGGACTCAGAGAAGGAGGAGGAGAAGGAGAAGACCTCTTTCTAAAATGACCAAATATGTGTGCCATTTTCAAAGGAACTTCTAGAAACATCCATCCTTCAGGACTGCTTAATTGATACGTGGTTTAAAACACACATTCACTAATCTGAATGCTCTTTTTCTTATAAAAAAAAATGGATATAGTTTAAAAAAAGGATATAGTTTAAAAAATAAAACTACTCCCTCAAATGTTTTCTTTTTGATGTTACGAAAAAAAAAAATTAGCTTTAGTCTCTGAATAAATGTTAGCAACCCATTCCACCATTGTGAAATCATAACGAAGGACGCTAAGGAAAAATTCCTGCAAATGACATTGAGTTTTGAAAACAAGAGTAAAGAGAATAATTGGATTAACATGGGGCAATTCCTCTCCCTATTGCAATACCAGTAAAGAGTTATAGGTAGACACAACAGAACTAAAGACAACCCAGAACTTCTTCAGAAAGTAGACTTCCAGAACTGTTTCAGAAAGTGGCAAGAATGATTAAATAACCAAGATACAGCATGTATAGGTACAGAATAATTGTAATGAATGTGACCATTGTATGTAGAATGTACCAATACATGTTCTTGGTTTAAAATTAAAAAAAGAATGATTAAATAACTGTGCTCAAAGCAAGGGGGAGTATTCTGAGGGAGATTAATGGCAATGGGCCTTCTATTATAATAATTTCTTTTAATTTAAGCATTCATGGTATTTTGTGACCACGCCTTGTGGGTAAGAGTTAAAACTGCATTCCCTGTTTGTTTCTTCTTCCTCTCTGTTATGGTTTAGGTGCCCCTCCACAGAGTCTCACATATCGGGGCTGAGTTGGAAGGATGTGCAGTCTCCCCAGCTCTTCTCTTTTTTTTCTGCTTCCTGGCCACCATGATGTGAGCAGCCGTCCTCCACCATGCCCTTTCACCAGGGAGTTTCTGCCTTGGACTGAACACACTGAAAACTGTGCACCAAAATAAACTTGTCCTTTAAGTAGCCGTAGTCTGGTATACTGTCCTAGTGATGAAAGAGTGAGGAATACAGCCTCAGTATGCCCGAAAAACTGAGCAAGATTCAAGAAGTTTCAAGAAACTCACCACTGTCTTAAAAATTCAGAAGATGTCTTTGAAGAGGAAGACAAAGCTATTGTCAGGGTTTGTCTAAGGATGTGGGCCCTCAAACACAGCTGGGTGTCTAATGAAGACTTCTGACCATAGATCTAGTTCTCTTTCTGTGGAATTCCTGGGTGTTCACCTCCCGTCTCACATAGTTACTCCTCCTCAGCCTTTGGCGCTCTGCCTGAATGCTTCTGCTTGTGGGAATCCTTCTCTCACCCAAACCAGATGAGTGCCCGTCATGTGCTTGCCTTTTCATACTTGATATTTTATATTTATTTTATTATGTACTTTATCTCGGGAGGTAAATGTAGGAAGATCACAAGTTCAAGTCCTTGGACAATTTAGCAAGACCCGTTTCAAAATAATTTTTAAATAAAGGAAGTGTAGGAATGTAGGGCAGCAGCAGAACAATTTTTAGCATGTGCAAGACCTTGATTTCAATCCCCAGCACCCCCCAAAAAATTTATGATTGTATTAAATTTTGCTAAACTCTAAACTTCATGAGCACAGGGGAACTGCAGGTACCTGTTTTTATATTTTTGTATCATCAGATATTGGCAGAGGTCCTAGCACACAGGAGGCATTCAGAAATGTTTTTCACTTGCTTATTTGTCACAACAGGATGGGACTAGAGGACATCCAGTGTCCCCTGGTCCTACCAAATGGTTGACTCTAAGGTATAAGTTTTTATTATAACATTATGTATTGTATTTATTGAATGACTTTCAGGTATATATTACTCCCTCAAATTAATATACTCTCCACCTTTATTTAACTTCCAGTTTTTATCAGTTTTAGTGGTGTTCAATTTTACAAAAGTTTTTTTTTGTTTCTGTATGACTGTAAAATTATTTTTAAATCATTGCTATTTGGTTTGCAGTCATCATAAAGTATTATTTCTTTTCCTTTCTGAATGAATATCTTGCCTTTAATTCTGTAATAGTCAAGGTGATTGTCTGTGTCAGGAATTTCATATTTGATGGAGACTAGCAAGTGTTAGTCTGCTCCTCTCCACCCCTAGGTCTTTATTTCAATTAGTATAATATGCTCATTAAATTAAGACATCTGTTACGGTGCCAGCATGTGTATAACACACAGAAAAATGTCTCCTAAGGGTCAATTGGAATCATTTTGCTAAATTAACACTGTTGCCTTTTGTAGCGGGTCTTAGTAGATACTGTTATTAGCAGAGATAAGGCACCAATTTAAATGAGGTTTTTATGCTTTGCACACTCTGAGCAGATTTTCAATGACAAACCTGTGTAGACATCAACTGAGCTTTCAAAATATGCCTTCCTTGTGTGCATCCATAGAGGCATTTGCAAATTTGTACAGCAGTAAGTATCGCACCTGCTTATCAGGCTCAGGATATAATAAGGCACAAGAACAAACTTATAGCAACTGGGGAAATAAATACCACTTGATATGATTTGACCTGAGTTTATTAAATGTTCTCTACATCTTTGGGTCAAAGATATCTCTGAGTGAAAAGTCTCTGCTACCGTCTGTAATTTATATGTTGAGTCCTAACTGTCATGGCGACACTGTTAAGAAGAGGGACTTTGGGGAGGTAACTAGGTTCTGAGAGCGCCACCTTTCTGAATGAGACTAGTTCCACTACATAACAGGCCCAGCGCAGCCCTTTTGACCCTTCCAGCATGTGAAGACCACTAGAAGGCCCGTCGAGGAGGAACAGCCCGTCACTCATCTGGCAGCGACTCGATCTTGGATTTCCCGTCCTCCCAAACTCTGAGAAACAAATCTCTTCTCTTTGTAAATTACTTGACTTAAGGTATTTTGGTATAACAGCCCCATAAACATAAGACAGCCTCTATTCTACCTCCCAGGAACAGCCCTTACCCAAAAACCTAGTTCCACTCTGCACTGACCAACACCTTGTGTCCTTTTCTGGTTAGCACACTGATCAAGCTTCAATAACAGAAAAAAACTACTCAATGGTGGTTAGTTATCACCTGTACCTCAGCCCGTTCTAATGCCCTGCTAGATTTGTGGCTTCCCCAGAAAGGGGAAGTAACCTGCTATCTCATCCTTGCTTTCCACAGTAAGCCTACAATGACTCATTTAGTCATCATGAATACTTAACGTATTAGTGCAATAAGTTCTTACAAAGTAAAAATACGTGATGAATAGAACATTTCGGTTGTGTGGTGACAAATACGCATTTGCAATCCCTAGTTACTTCGAGCTCTTGGGATCATTTGTCTGCCCGTGTTCATATAATCTTCCCTCTCAAATGTCTCCTAAATTGATTAGCCTTCTCCGAATCACTATCCGACTTGTATAATTCACCAATGCAACGCTCTTAGCAAGGCTCCACACCCTCGCAAATGATTTTAAATCCTGCAGCCTAACAATCCAGGTGCCTACATTCACCCATATGTCAAAGATGACAAACATCCTGAAGGTAAGGGTGAGAACAGTTATTAGTGCTAAGAGGAAAGGGACTTTCGGCATCTAACTTCACAAATGGTCATTTTCTTGGTAAATATTTTTCTGTTTTGATGGCCTTTGCTCATCTTTCCTAGCTGCCTTCCTAAGAACCAACTGAAAGTGAGACCTGGGAAAATGTCCAGAGGATCCGGCAAAAAATTATTAGGAGTCAGAAAACAGCTGTCTAAGAGTCCTTTATTCCTACCATAAGACAGTATGCTTTTACTACACAATCTTAAATTATTCCTGACTAAAGCTGATCGAGCTATGGCACTATTTTGTATTTGGCAGCCAACCCAAACTAACTCCAATGACCAATGAGAATATAAAAGATGAACACTGTTATGGTTTCTATCCAGAATGTCCCCCAAAGGCCTCGTGTGCTCAAAGGTGGACTTTTGGACTAGGACTGACGAAGGATTTTGGATGCTATTGCTAACCCGCTCTTAAGAAGCAGCCTCTGATTGGGAGAGGCAGGCCCCTGGGGCATGACCTACAAGAGTAAATCTCCCTCTCAGGCTCCTCCCTTCTCTCTCTGCTTCCTGGTCTCCACGGTGTGAGTAGCTTTCCCTCTGCCGGATGCCAGGTATTTCTCCAGCAATGATAAAGTGACTCCAACAGCACCAAGGCCTCTTGAGGATACAGGCTGAGGAAGATGCTGTGCCCTATAATGGTGGGCAGTGCCTCAGCACAGACGCACACCGAGGAGTATGCTGAGTTTTCGCAGACGCTTCCCCAGACAGGGACCTCTCCCCCTCAAAGGGGACTTCGGCACCGCTGCCTGGGCTGAGGCGCCCTTGCATGCACTGTACCTTAGTGAGGAAGAAGTCACAGAGCAAAGAGAGGATACTCATTGGTAGTATTTTCATTACCTAATTTTCCCCTCAATGGTGAAGGAGGACGAACTATCCACTCACACAAATACAGAATCTAACAATCTACCAGTGGTGCCTCTTCAGGAAACAAACGGGTCTTCATTCATTTATCCTCAACACAAAATGTATTAGAGACCTACTACCTGTCAAATACTATGCTAGGTGCTGAAAATATGAGCATAAGTATATTCTTGAGAAGACGATACAGTCCCCGTCACTGTAGGAACGAAACACAGCAGTATCTCTTTGCACAAAAAGCAAGAAATGACAAATTTTCATAGCAATTAGCAAAGTAACTGTCGCTTTGCATTTTTGCACTTGAGGCTTTGATTAATATTATAAAATGTCAGCGCTAAAAATAACTGTACCTGGTGAAATGGAGAAGACAACCCAAGGGAGTTTTTAAAAAGGGGAGCAGTGACTTGGGACTTTCCATGAAAATGTCACCTAGTATGTGATTCCATTCAGAAAACAGTCTCGAAATGACAAAATTATACAGCAAGCAAACAAATTAGTGATTCACAGAGGTTAGAGGTGCTGGATGCTTGCAGAGGAAAAGGGGAATAACTATTATAAAGAGATACTATGAGTGAGATATTAGCGGTGATGAAACAGTCCTATATCCTAATTGTAGTGGGGTTTCCGTGAATTTACATATGTGATAAAATGTCATCTCTCTATACATATATATGGTACCAGTGTTCAATTCCTGGATCTGATAATGCCCTAGAGTTACATAAGAGATAGCATACAGGAAGCTGCTCGAAGTGTACACAGGACCTCTCTGTATTATCTTCACAACTTCTTTTCAATCTATAATTATTTAAAAATTAAGAATTTTTTTAAAAGAAAGAAAGTACTAGGGACTTTCCAAGAAGTCATCAGTTAAAATATTTGTAGCGAAGTCAAATCTGCCTTTTAATTGAGAGCAGAGGTGGCTCTTACAGTGCTGAACACAGAAGTGTGTGTCTCAGCCTCTTCAGTGCTGACCAGAGACGTAGAGTTTCATCCGTACAGGAGCTCCTGGACTATTATATGTCTGTGACTTGATCATAGGAAACTAGAGCTAATATTTAGAAAAGAAAGCACAAAGTTTCAAACAATCCGCCTAATATCTATCCAAAGATTATATTGCTTCTAATTTCTATCACATAATTTCTGGCTATTACCTTAGGTAAAATGAGAAATATCTCAATTAAAAATTCAAAAACTTTTCCTCAGAAATTGTTAAAAGTGGTATCATTAGAGTCAGACAAATTAGAACAGATACCAGAAATTTAAGATCTGTAGCAATTTCTCATGCTAATGGACTAAAGTACCTCTTGAGTCTTTCTTATCATCAATGTCTATGGTTAAATTATATCTGTTGAGGTAAAATTATCCACATAATGTCATTACCTAGGTCTCCTGTGTATAAGAATAATGGAAAGTGCTTCCATGCTTTGTAAGTGCATTACGTTCTGAAAGAATATTAACTTTTTATCTTACATAAGTTCATAATGGGAACACTTCTACAATGCTAAACTAATTGCTCAGGATGGCTCTCTGCTCATAATTGCAACAAATTTTATAAAATTACAGATTTTGGAAGATACTACTGTATGTTGCATTTTGCATTGTTAATAAACTAGACATTGGGATTTAGTTTAAATATTTATCAAGTTTATATATACGCTGTAGCTAAAGATCAGGAGGGCATGGTGATAAAATATATCATTGAATCGAATATCTAGTTCACTCCACAAAATACCATACTCGCTATAAGTTAACTTAAAGTAATCGTATAACTCGTTCTAGCCTCTACTTTGCTGACAGTGTTCTGTGGATCCATTTTCGTAACCCTTCAGACATACCATCTAACACCTTCCAGAAGTGAGAATTTAGAACAGCAAGAAAAGAAATGTATCTTTGATACTCTACTACTTGGAGTATGTAGGTATGAGAACAAGTGGGAGAGTAGTAGAAGGTTTCATTTTAGCCTCAGGACCAAGCCACATTCTCCAACATGTTGAGAAAACACCTTGTATTTTGAGCTTTTAAAAAAAGTTAACGCAGTCAGATGAAAGGGAAAAAAATGGAAAAATATAAATAAACCTGTCGCAAATAGGGAAGGGTGGGGAGGGGAAGAGGGGGGAAAACCAAGATATATCATGTACAGGTACAAAATAACCATGTAGATTATGATCATTATGTATACAATGTACCAATACATGTTCTTGGTAAAAATGAAAAAAAAGTTAACACTATGCTTTCTCATCACATCATTCTAGTGTCTATTGCTCTCATAGGTTAGAACTATAGGAAAGTGGAAGTGTTAGCTGATTACTAGAATTAGCGCTTCCCAAATCCCAAAACCATTCTCCTCATTGCATACAATGTATATAAATATTATATGACAATATCTTTGAGTCATTTGAAAAATAATAAAATAGAAATATATTCAGTAAGCATCTCAAGTTTACAAATTATCCTAGTCCATTTGTGTTGCTTTAATGAAGTAGCCAAGACTGAGTAGTTTACATGCCAAAGAGATCGATGTGGCTCAGGATGCATGTTGCATACATCCTAGTGACAGCCCCCAGCTGTGTGACCACATGGTGGAAAAGCAGCCCAGGAAATGTCTGTGTCCCAGAGCGATGTATGCATTGGGCAGCCTAGCTTTATAACAACCCACCCACACAAGAACCAGTTTGCCCCATGAGACCAGTATTAATCTCTAAGGGGCAATTAGTCACCACAGCCTACTTATCTTCCACTGGTTCCCTCGTAAAGGTTCCAACACCTCCCAACACTGCACACTAAAGACCAGTCCTCCAGCACGTGACCTTCCGGGAGTCGTATCCAAACCGTGTCCAAACCACAGCACAGCTTATCATACTTAACTCTCAAGAAAACTGACAATGTCTGTGTGTAGCATAGATAGAAATTCTTCATTAATCAATCCATTTTACTGGAAAAACCCATACCTGGACTAGTTCAGAAAATTCTGAACTAGTTTTTTTTTTTTTTTAATTTTTTATTTTAAACCAAGAACATGTATTGGTACATTCTACATACAATGGTCACATTCATTACATTAATTCTGTACCTATACATGATGTATCTTGGTTCTCCCCCCTCTCCCCCCTCCCCTCTGCACCCTCCCTCCCTATTTACAGCAGGTTCATTTATCATTTTCCATATTTTCCCTTTCC
>PVJO010024895.1:0-23598 GCA_004026905.1 Hystrix cristata
ACTTGCATATTAGGAAGACAATCATTACCAGCCACCTTCTTTCCCTCCCTCGGGATCTTCTGGATTCTTCTTGGAAACTCCCAACAGGGCCAGGAACCTGTACCTGAGCTGGACAGCCAGGTGCAGGGATGGCTCTGACATGACTTTCCAAATCCTCCACTCTCGCCCAAGGAAAGGTGCCACCGGCGTCAACCCAGGGACCCAGAGTCTGCTCCAGCGAAAGCCCCTTGTGCCCCAGAGGCTCTTACTCTTGGCTCTGCTCCTGCGAGGGAAGGCCATGCCAGCCTCAGGCCCAGCCTCTGCATGCAGGGGCAGCAGCCGCTAAGGCCTATGGACAGCACACGCCTGCCCGGCAGGGAAAGTAGACGAGTTGGGGGAAGGCACAAGTAAACACAGCGGTGCTCAGCCCTGCTCGGGCTGTGGGTGCTGCCGCCAGAGTGCTGGCTGGAAGGGACTCGGAGGCTTGGGGAAAGGGAGGGTTCGATCCAGCACATTCAGATACATCCCAACAGATGGGAAGGCTGGCCAGGCAAAGAGCCAGTTGCTCCAGCTGTCCAGGTAGATGGCGAGAATCTTCCTTGAGTTTCCAGTGAAGTGGCCTGCAGGCCCTAGAGACACACTGATACACAGGTGGCAGCTCAGGTATCCGGGTTGGGTGGCTGGAGAGTAGAGGGTGCTCAAACCCACAGGGCGAGGGAAGGGCAGAGAAGACCCTCGTGGAGAGGAGAGGCCGGTGGCAGCCCTCACGCTTCTTTCAACAGTGGGATATCTGCAGAAGACAGCGGGGGCAGACACAGTGGTTAGCAGAGGGGCCTCCCCACGGCGCTTCTGATCCTGCTGCAGAGCCCACTCATACAGGTTTAGGGACTCAAAAATTCCCTGCCACTTTTAGGCCTTTCTTTTTTTTTTTTTTTTTTTTTTTTTTTTTTTTTTTTTTTTTTTTTTTTTGGGTGCTGGGGATGGAACTCGGGACCTTGCACTTGATAGGCAAGTGCTCTACCACTGAGCTAAGTCCCCAGCCCCTATTTTTAGGCCTTTCTATCTCATCTCTCCTCGGTCTGTGCAGTAAGATCTGAACACTCAGCTTGGTATTCAAACCCTTTCTGGGCCCAACAACAGAAACCCTCCTCTCTGCCTTCATTCTGTGGGTCTGGGCACTTCTATTTCTCTCCTAACCCCTCCCTACGAGACCACAAAGCCTGCTTAAGCCTCACCTTCTCCTCAAAGCCATCTGCCAGCTGTGTGACACTGGACAAATCACTCCCCTTCTCTGGGTTTTGATCTTCTCACATGTCAGGGGGTGCAGAGGGTGTGAGACATGCTGTACTCTCCTGACTTCCTCTGATGGTCCCAATCAGCTCAGGCATGGACCACCACAAACTCATGAAATCACGTGTATTGTTTTCTGAGTTCCTTATTTTAATGCGAACTCTACAATTCCTGGTTCCATTATAGTTATTTGTCTAGTATGGGTCCCATCATTGTTTCCAACTGACAGTGCAACAGAGAGCACCTTTCCTATTTCTTCACGTCACTCCTGAAACCTCTGCAGCTCCAACACAGGGTGGGCTCTCAAAGATGCTTGTCCATGACAAGGAACAAAGCGAGGCAGCTGTGAAGAGCAGGGGACATCCTTTGGCTCCGTACAGAGGATGAGGGCTGCTGTCTGCCCCTAGACCTGTCTTATAACATGCAGGGGTAGCTGTCTAGGGGTCACTGGTTTCCACATCCAGACCTGGGTCAACTCCTCAGTGCCCCTTGCCATCTCTCTAGCCAACCAAGGAAAAAGAAGGTAAAGCATGATCTGTGTTTATGAATTTCCAACTTTTCAATGTTTACTGTGACAGGCTACCCAGGGGGCAGGAGGCTCCTTCTGAGACTCTTTAGGGAGCCTCTATGAATGCAGAAGGCATCGCTGTCAAAAGAGAAGCGTCTGGGTTTAGTCTGTATCCTGAACTGCACTGGGACTCGGCTTAAAGATATTTTTTAAAGCAACGGGGTCAAGCCCAAGGTTAAACTCTCCAGGCCCCGGGAAAGGCAGGCAGAACTGTCAGGAGGCAGGAATGTTACTCTATGCCTGGTTTGCAACACACGAGCTGGAGTAACCTGGGAGGCAGCGCAGTACTACAGGTTTTGAAACCAGAGTCACCACTTCAAAACCCAGCTTGATTATTTACCAGTAGGCAAGTGACTCACCCTCTTGGGCCTCAGTTTCCCTAAATGGAAACAATAACAAAGGGCTACCATTCATGATCACTGTGAGGTTGAACTGAGATAGTACACAGAAACTAATGAGTACAATACCTGGCACAGCCCTGTTTGGAATGATGCAGCTGTCTGCTCTAAAGGAAAGACAGCTCCTGTTTTCAACGTGACACGATCCCAGGTCTCCCTGTCATTCCTGACCTTTCAGGAACATAAAAATTTTAAGTACAGGACAGCCCGACCCCTGCTCAACTGTCCATCTTTCACTTAGCACTGCCCCGTGGCCACATATAGTCCCTGAGACCCCAAACCATCAATACGCACAATGAAAAGTCTCTCTACGGAAAGCCCAAGGCCCTACCTGGTGCTCTGAAAGTGTTAGGCTGTTTCACAGCCTAACATCCTGGGTATTATCTTTCTTTGCCAAACACACACCAATTATTAGAAAGGCCCACCATCCTTCCTCACTCCCAGCAAGGACTCCAAACAGCTAATAATTCATGTTCCTCACACGCCACCTACCATCTGTGTACTCCTCTGATGTGAGGGATAAAAGGCTTTGTATGTCGCTGTTCTCCGAATCTGTGGCTTCTTTGTGTGCTGGTCGGCTGCTTCCTGAGCCGGCCACCCAGGAAGAGGTGGTTGCCTGATGCACCATCACAGTCTCTGAGCCCCGGGAGCCCCAGGCTTCACACAGTCCAGACTGGCCTGGGGCCTCCTCCTCTCCACCCGCAGAGGAGCAGGCTCCCTGGCCCTGCTGCTCCCTCGGCAAGCTCCTCGCACTGGGCCCAGCCCCTTCCGACAGCACGATCGGCACTCTGGGGTCTGCGGGCGGCATGCAGTGACCGGAACTGCCATACACAGCCTCCTCATATGAAGGCAGTGCGACCTGTACCCCATCCACCATGATGGAGACCTGGTCCCCAGATACGCCCTGGTCACGCCTGTATGGGAGAAGAGAAGACAAAGAAACAATCAGAACAGAGAGAGAGAGAAATAAATACATACACACACACGTACATACCATCATACAATGAAGGCCACCTTTTCTTGCCCTCTTTTGGTACTAAGGTTGAACCCACGGCCTTCACACACCCCCAGCCCCTTTTTTATTTTTGAGAAAGGGTCTCACTAAGTTGTTAAATCGCCCAGATTGGGCTCAAACCTGTGATCCTCCTGCCTCGGCCTCCCAGGGTGCTGGGATTACTGGCGTGTGCCACCACCCCCAGCTAAAAGCCATCATTCTTGAGCATTTAACTATGTGCCAGGCCCAGCACTAAGTGCTTCAAACACTGCCACACTGAATCCTCACCTGACCCCTTTCAGATAGGGATTCACCAAGAATGTGGATGAGGCCCAGAGGTTAAGTAACTTGCCCACAGTCACAGAGCTGGTAAGGGATGGACCTCAGACTTGAATGCAGGTCCAGCCACTTCCAGAAGACTATGTGGGTACACTGGCAGTGGACTTCTGTGCAAAAACTAAGAGTCTAGAGGCCGAGAAACAGAAACATCCATTCAACTCAGCTAGGGTACAAAAACAAGAGTGGTTGTGACATACATATGCTGTGTGAATGCTAAAAACCACTTCACTGTATACTTGAAATGGGAACACTGTGAGATATATGAATTGTACCGCCATGTAAGACAGAGGAGTGAGAGAGAGGCAGGCACACTTGGTCTTGAAATAGGATTCTAGACTAAAAGCAGAAGAATTTTGTTCTGACTCAACCACTTTGCCCTTTTTTTTAAAAAAAAAACTTCATAAGCTTTTTAAAAACTGTATATTAATTATTACACAAGCACAGTTGAGAATACATAGACAAACTGACATACAGCTCACTGGTTTGCGCCAAGGGTGACAATGGTGCAAGACTCCTACCCAGATCAGGAGTCACACACTGCTGCACACTGATGCAACCTGCACCTGTCCCGTCACTCCTGCTTCCTCACTGCCACAAGTGACCACTATGCTGACCTGCAAGGAAATCACTCCTTTTGCTTTTTATTCTAGCGCTTTTACTGCCTAAACATAAATCTTTCAGTGCCACAGTTCAGTCCTGCACATTTCTTTTTTGGTGCTGGGGATCGAACTCAGGGCCTTGTGCTTGCAAGGCAAGCACTCTAACTGCTGAGCTAAATCCCCAGGCCTAGTCCTGCACATTTCTGATTTACATATATGAATGAGATACACAATAAATGTGTGCTGTACGCAAAGTACATGGCTCTGCTTCTTTTACTCACAATGTAAGGTTTATTCACACAGACACCTTCTAGGGGGGATAATTTCTGTTACACACATACACACACCTTTTCTCATGAGCCATGTGAAAGTAAGGTTAAGATACTACGCAGATGTTCCTCCTCTACATGGGCACTCTCATGCCTACATAACCTCAGCCGCAGTACATCCCAGACTTTAACATGATCATCGTATAACACAAATTTCCAAATCTATCCAAAAAATGTATTCATTTCAGTTGCAGTCTGTTTTCATATAGGATCCAATAAAGGATCATGCAGTTCATTTAGCTGTCTGTCTCTTTCATCTCTGTTCATCTCAAACAGTTTTCTTTTATGACACTGGCATTTTTAGAAGACTCCAGGCCAGCTATATAGTAGGATGCCCCACAATCTGGATGGGTTTGTCTCCTCAGGACTGGATTCAGATCAGTCTTTGCCAAGAATACTACCAAGGTGTACTGTGTCCTCATTACATCGGGGCACATACCAACAGTTTACTACTGTTGCTCAACAACTGTTAATGGCTCTCAAGTTCCTATACCTGGAGCTAAACTCTGTGCCACCTACTACGAACAACACACATACTGTGAGGATGAGAGAGTGGCACTCTTAAAAAGTGCTCAGAAGTTCTGGGAAGGAAGGGAAACTCTAACGGCAAGGTAGCAGAGAAATCTGCATGTGCTTACTTTCTATTATTCAAAATAAATTTGCATTTTTGCTCAAAAAGTAATACATATACATGGTACAAAATTTAAGTGGGATCCATAATGAAAACCATATATCCCTTCTAATCAAGTCAGGCAAAAAAGAATGAGCTGGTTACTTTTAACAGGGGAAATAAAACTCCCTACCCTGGGTGAAATACAGATTACATCAGTCTGACTTCATATGGGAAGAGCTAGGTCTTTCAAAGTAAACAAACCTCACCAAATTTTCTCTATTCTACTAACAACCTTTAAAAATAACTGCTACCCCACCCCTCCAAACAAAACAGAACAAAAGGAAGAAATACAAATCACACACACTGCAGGTCAGTGATGGCAAACCTATGGCACAAGTGCTGCACCCAGCGGTTTATTTTCACTGAGAGCTCTAAAAGGTTCACCATCACTAGTATAAAGATATTACATTTAGCCTAGTTCTTGTCTGTAAGTCCCAAACCAGGAGTGTTTTACAGAATTCGGTTTTTGTTTGTTTAATTTGTTTCGTTTGGCCCTCCATGCATTCATGTGTATGCACTGACATCACCTAAAGGTGCTTATGACCTCCATTGCTGGGCCTGAGTCCTACAGCATCAGGTGGTCTGCAGTGAGGCCTGGAAATGTGCATTCCTAACAATTTCCAGGTGATGCTGATGCCACTGGAACCATAATCTGAGAAGCACTGATGAGGGAAAAGACATGGCTTTGCAGCTGAACAGATCTGGATTCAGATGTCAGCTCTGCTAACATATGCAAAGCAATAAGCACTGTACTAGGCATGTCTTGGAGTTTAACTTATGCCAGGGCTCTCCTCTGCCCTTTCTCTAGGACACACAGACCACAGGAAGCTACAGGTATCAACTTCCTCCAGCCAGGCAAAGGCAAGCCTCATAGTAATGCCTGCTGCCTGCCCCAAAGCAGCAAGGCTGGGCTTACCTGCTGTGATGAAAAGACTTCAGCTTTGGCTGCAGCAGCACAAACAGCACCACAAGAAGGAGAATGAGCGCCACGGAGCTGGCAGTGGAAGCCACTATGGACAGCGTGGGGACTCCAAGTGATGTGTGGGTTTCTTTGTCTATGGAAACAAGTCTTCATCAGAAGCATCTGATACCCAGAAACATAAAACATGGACCCCACAGCTGATGCAGTCAAATGCCCCTCCCTGGTGCCACACTGAGACAGCCTACAGTGGGCCTCTTCAGGAAAGCAGGACCATGCTAAACACACAGTGCTCCGGGACAGGGACCATCTCCTGTCCCTGTTACCTGAATAAAAAATTCCTTTCACCTCCAGCCTTTGAGGCCCAGCTAGTATCTAACTCATTAACCCAGGAGGCTTACCTCTACAAACCACTCTGATCCCACCCTCAATAACAGGCTGGTGAACATCAACCATTAAAATGAACACATTATTTCACCATCTTGAGTCCACTCATGTTCTTCCCCATGTGGTGAGATAATTCAGAAGAACCGGGCTGGGATAAAACCATCCTAAAGTCCCACAGCTGTGGCTGCAGATCTCAGGTTGGTTCCTACTCTTCTCTGGGCATCACAGGTTAAAGGCGCTCAGGTCTTGTGGCCCAAGCACGCAGCACAAAGGTGACCGAATGACACACACTTCCCTTTAGGCAGCTGGGTCTTCCTGTCGTGCAAGACAGGAGCCAGTAGGGAAGAAGGGGCTTCTGTCCAGCTGGCCTGCAGCTCCGTGATGAAAACAGTCCATCTCCATTCAAGGAAAATGAAATGTCAAGAGAGACACCAGAGGAGGTGTTAGCATTATGCTCACTGTGCTGGCAGAACACAGTCAAAGGTCACCAGCACTTGGCTAGGCCCACAAGAGGCTGAGCATCAAAAGGACTTGACAGAGTGCCTCCGTGATGACACGGGAGCCCCTCGGGGACTCAGTGGAATACGATGGGATGCACGCCAGCAACCTCAATGGTCTTCCACAAAGACACAAAGTCCCAAAGGAAGGGAGGCTTCGGGTCACACAGGGCCATGCCACAGCATAGGCAAAGGCACTCTGCAGGGAGCATGCACTACTTCTCAGGAGGTGACAGGAAGCAGAACCCCAGAGCAACGCCTTCTCATTTGCAGACTGACCCTCATTGAGATGGCAGCTGATCTCCATGGCCGGCTTCCACTCGCCATTCTTACATGTCAGGTATTTGTAGTCCCCCTTCAACATGTAGCCTTCTGCACATAGGTACTCGATGACACTGCCTGCGGTCAGGGGGTCTCTGCAGGGTCGGGGGTGGCAGATGTAGCCACCATTTTCTGGCTCCGGGGGTAGGGGACACACTGCAAAGACAGAGAGCGGCGGCACCATGGTGAAACTTCCAGTGTTTCCGTTGACAACGCTGTTCTGAAGGACCTGGTGGAAATGCATGAGGGCAAAGCGCCAACTCCTGGAAGGGCTACTGACCAAACAAACCCTGGAATGCAGGCTGTCACCAATGGAAAGAGAAGTCTGCTGGCAACAGGGAGTGTCCCCTTTTCTTCCCCCACCATACCTTAGGAGAGATGGCTCCATACTGAACAGGAGATTCTGACAATGTCTTGAACCTCCTGTAACCAAGACATGATTCTAATAAAACCTAACACAGGTAGTCAAGAGTGAGAGGAGATAAACTACTGCCAGTCAGTGAGGGGCAAATATTAGGCTCACTTCTGACATCAATGCCAGAAGGAATTCCACAGTATAATAAAAATGTGTTCCCGGCTCAGATGGGATTTCCGACAGACTTCTGCGAGGCTTCCCAAGTCCCTGCACGCCTTTTATTTTCTGACTCGCACTGGCATCGCCTGTCTCTTTCCCACAGTAAACCCTACATTTTTCATCCAGGCAGGACATTCTAGTTTTAAAAGCACCTTCAACCTTGTCTTATTTGTCCCTACAACTCTGATAGTTATCATTTCTCCCTTCTGAAGACACAGACATTGAGGCCTGCAAAAGCAAAGCGACTAAGACAAGCTTAAATCAGGAAGAAGGCAAACTTGGGACCAGTCAGGTCCTTTGATTCTAAACCTGGACTCCTTCCACCAGCAGGTGCCACTCCTATCCAGCGAGCCGAGTGGTTTACAAGGGATGCTGTGTGTCAAGGACACTTCCCCTGTCCCCCTCAGACTGGTCAGCTGGGGATATGGCAAACAGAGACTAGGTATGGTGGGGCCATAGACTAGATAAACTGCAGTAATAAACTGGAGGAGCTGGAAGGTCTGAGCAGCCCTCAGGAGAAGGGTAGCTTCTCATTCTGCCTGTGACAGACTGCAGAACTGAAGGCACAAACAGTGTACTGGAGGGTGTGCTTAGCCCCAACGGGGGGAGGGGACGCACGCACACGCCAGGCCATTAAAGGATCACTGTTTGGAAGGCTGGGCTGTAGGGGAAGGCAGGATAGGCAGGCTCCCAAGAATGTCAACTTTCCAAACACCTTCCAAACGTAAGATAGTCCAAGCTTCCCAAAGGAAATTCAATTTTACTGATCATAACCTACTCACCACCCTGAATAGCACAAAGACATCTGTATGAGAATCAAAACAGTCATTTTCTCTTTCTTACTTCCTCTAACAGGGCTGGAGCAACTGGGTGTCACACGGTAATGCCTGACACAAGGCACTGGTTCACTCCCACCTGTGAGCCCCACTGACCACACTTGGTCAGATGTGCCCTAAAGGACTCTCCAGCACCACTTCCCTCCAATCTAGAATGCTAGAAAGCAGGGTGGGGTGGATACCAGGGGAAGAGAAAGGTGATGGCACCCTGCTCTCAAGCAGCCTATCACTGGAGATGGGGAGACAAGATGCCATTTTCATTTCATTTATTTATCTGATGGTGGTGGGGATGAAAGCCAGGCCATCACACATGCTAGGCACATGTCCTGCCACTGAGCTACACCCCAGTCCTACCATTTTAAAAAAAGCTGTTAACAAAGCTAGGTATGGTGATGCACGCCTATAAGCCCAGCACTTGGGAGGCTGAGGCAGGAGGATGAGTTCAAAGCCAGCCTGGGCTACATAGTGAGTTCGAGGCCAACCCAAACTGTGCAGCCAGACTCTGTCTCAAAAAACAAAAAACAAAAACAAAAACAAAAAGCTGTTAACAACAAAGCTAGGGTAGATGCCAAGAGATCAGAAAGAGAAGTCTAGCAGCTTCTCTAAAACTAGAAGATGAGCCCAAACAAGGCCCTTCAACTTACTCTCCCCCAGTCCTCCAACGACCTACTTCTGCTGTCCTGGCCACTCCGCTCCGAGTTCCCAATGGAGACCAGTAGGGGAACACTCCCGCTGCTCTGTTCTGAGAGTGGCCAGCACACTGCCTGGCGCCAGCACCTCCCCACATCTCCTTGAAATTGCGTCTAATGGGTTCACTCCAGGCAGCTCCAGAAAGCAGGCAGAGGCTGCACATGGGGCCAGCCTGCTGGGAAAAAGGCTCTCAGGAGAAGGTCTGTTGATTCTAAGGCCAATCCCCTGCTCTGCTGCACATTTCTGCCTGTAAAACCCACAAATCCATGGACCTTCGGAGCAGGAGCCCAGAGGTCACCTAGCATTCGTTTCAAAAGTGAAGAAAGCGAGGTCTACAAAGAAATGACTTGCTATTCAATTGAATTGTGCTTCAGCTGCTATTTACTGATTACTGTGTGTGGGGTCATGGTGTTATGGCTCTAAAGAAAGATTAAAAAATAAGCACCGGAGTTGCAGTTAGCTCAGTGGTAGAGCGTTTGCCTAGCAGGTGCAAGGCCCTGAATTCGATCCCCAGCACCCCACTCCCCCAAAGACAACAATAAGTACGTCAGGCACTTATGGCTAAATAGGGGTATGACAAGCACACACATACATTTAAAAAATTGTTCTCTTTATGGTTTCTGGGTTTTTGGCTTCATTTAAGGACACTTTCCTTCCTTGGAGGTTGTGAGCATAATCTACAATATTTTCTTGTAATTTTTTTTTTTTTTTTTGTGGTGCCGGGGATTGAACTCAGGGCCTTGTGCTTGCAAGGCAAGCACTCTAATCACTGAGCTAAATCCCCAGCCCCTTTTGTAATGTTTTATAGACTGGATTTTCCTTATTTAAATACTTTTACTGGAAAAACCTCATGGGAAATGTAAATACATGATAAAAAAAAATTCAAAGAGAAGGATGCATTGCAGCGTGAAAAGCAAGCCTCTCTCCCATGTTTCAGGCACTCAGCTGCACTCTCTAAAAGGCACTGTGCTGGTTTCTTCCATATCCTTTCAAAAAATTCTGTGTGTAGACTTATTCCACTACATGTCAAAAGAATGTGATTCATGCTGCGAGAGGAGTTCAGAGCAGGAGACATCACATCTTGTGTGGGGGGATTCAGGCAGCTTGGGGGGAAATGGCACCTCAGATGGGGCTTCATTTCATCAGGAAGGGAAGTGGCAGTTTGAACCAAATGCGCTGAAGAAGGAAAAAGTAGGTTAAGCCCAGAGAATATCAAGTAGTCCAGTTTAGCTGAGATCATTAACAAGGAAAATTTGTCCCTCCAAAATTAAAAACATTAACAGTGATAAAAATATTTGTAGAGTGCCTTGGCTGCAACAAGAGATGTTCATACTACATTCAAAGGCAAAGAGGAGCCATGGAAGGTTAAGGTTAGCACTACACGCAGAGCTGAATTTGATGAAAGGTGGACCAGCGGTGCAGAGTCCCTTTAGATTATGCCAGCAGTACAGCAACCCCAGTACGGTAAAATAAACTCAAGACAAAAATTCTTTTATGCTGATTCAAGAAGGTCACACAAAGGAAATAAACTCAAGTATGTCAGGTTCAGCATCACGAGATGTCTCCCCAGGTTCAAGAAAGAAAATAAAGTGTCTTGGAAGAGAGGACCAAAACATAAGCAAAACAGGCAAGATTGTTTGAAGATCCTCTTCCCCAAAGAGTAGCAAGGTAAAGTTCAGCTGAAGGCCAATGCGCAGTAGAGCCTCTCAGAGAGGGGTGGGGTTTTAACAGAAAGGATGAGCAAGACCCACATAGCAGATAAATCACACAGGAGCTTCCAGGAGCCACTGTCCTGGGCAAGAGGCTGACAATATGCACAGCAAGCTCTTTCTCTGACAACCTCAAGTCTGCAGAAAAATCTCAAACTGATCTTAATCCCTGGAAGACAAGAACTCATGTGACTTGACAATGCTACATAATTTTTAAAAGAAAAAAAGACCAGACAGTTAACTTCACAGGAAAACACCCTAGCTCTCTTCGCATTCCACTGTCTCCCACTCCCACAGGCACTCAGGCCTGCAGTGAGCACACGAAGTGGGAGGGAATCCTTCAGGGGCCACAGGCAACAGCAGAGCGGGCACTGAGGCAAAGTCCAGCCAGGCAGTCAGCCCTGTGGGGCAAATGGGACCCAACTCCAGCACCTCAGCCCAGCACCCCCTCGGAAACCAACCAGAACCCCCACTGGCTCTCCTCTGCTTTTGTTTCAGGGTCCGGCCTTTCAGGAGAAAGAGGCCAATTAAAACAAAACTTTCATAACCCTCCATAAGGAGCACAGTAAAACAAGCTCCAGGAAAGGCCCCAGAGTCAAAGTGTTCAGTTTAACAAAGAAACAAATACGCAAGCCCCTTCAAAATAAGGTGTGGGGAGTTGGGGTCGCATGCCTGGAGCCTCTGAGGGGTCAGAGCCCAGAAGGCGGCAGAGACATTTAAGTATCTAGTGCATTATCAGAAGACAACAGAAGAGCTCTCCAAACACTACTACACTTCCAAACACAGAACTTGAGGGCTCGAGAAACTGCTGTGCCATGAGTCCACTCACAGGTCTGAAATAATGTAGTTTTAGCTAAGGTGTGTTAGCATCTGGGACCCAGGCGAGCACAGAAACAGGTGCTTAATGAAGGTGCTGAAAGAAAAGATGGCCAAGAGAAGCTTTCCCGGAAACCCAGCCGCCGCGGCAGCTCTGCAGTTGTGAGTGTGGTAGCTGAGGGGCTGCTGTAAACCTCCCTACGGGGGCAACTTCCGGGAAGCAGAGCAGAGCAGGCCCTCTCCACTCACGACTCCGTGCGCGGGCCAAGTAACCGTGACCAAAGGGGACACGGACACACGTGCCGCTGACTCCAAAGTCAATGGAGGAGATGATGCAAGCTGCTCAAAGGCAAGCTTTTCCATTAGCTTAATCTCATTCATCTGGCAACCAGGACCATGCGCGCCTGGAGCAAAGAAAAAAACCAGGAGGGAAAACTAAGGGGATGGAGCAGAAGGGATAGAGGGAAACCACAGACTCGTGCAGCACTGCCCACAGAATGTACAGTGGGCCACAGAGATGATTTTACGTTATCTTTAAAAAGGTAAAAGGAAATGTGTAAAGTTAATTTTGGAAATATATTTCATTTAACCCAACCATATGTTGATATGGTTACATCCTGATAAATCCACTGTAAATTAAAAATATGATAGAAAAAGTGTGGTGGTTTCTCAAAAAAATTAAAAACGGGATGACTATATTATCCAGTGATCTCACTACCAGATACATATCCAAAAGAAGTGAAATTATCATGTCAGAGACATTGGTACTTCCATGTTTACTGCAGCACCATTTACAGCAGCCGAGAAATGGAAACAATCTAAATGTCTACCAACCTGATAAATGAATGTGGTACATATGCATAATGGAATACCATTCAGCCATAAAAATGATGAAACCTTATAATCTGCAACAACATGGTTATGGAAATGGAAGGCATTATGTTAAGTAGAATAAGCCAAGCACTGAAAGACAAATACCACACGGTATCACTCATTTACAATCTACAAAAGTTGATCTCATAGCAGTAGAGAACGGAGTAGTGGTTACTAGAGGCTGGAGAGAGTGGAGGGGGAGGGATGAACAGGAAAGCTTGGTCAACTTGTAATAGCAGTCACTCCTCTGGCAGCTGTCCTTTGCAAGGTTACTGTCCCTCCTTTTGCCTACCATTCTAAATTCTAAAGAAAGTAGCACCTAAATGATTAGGTCATTCACTGATAAATAATCTTTCTTTAGATTTATAAAACCCAGAACATTTGGTGATCTTCAGATTACAGCAGTAATGTCCCTCCTTATTCTTTACTTCTGTATATCAACTTACAGAAAGTACATTGCTCTGAGGCCTAACTTACAGGAAAGTAACATGTCCATCTAAAGAACTCCAGGAATTAGCCCCAGGAGGTCAGGGTTCATTACAACATTCCAGGCAGAACAGAGACAGACACAGACACAGGGAGAGGGGGAGGAGAGGGCAGAAGGAGAGGAGATCCCCACCCTGTGACGCCCACCCTGTGACGCCCGCATGCATGCTACCCAGTGTGTCATCTTCTGTCCCACTGCTCCCTGAGCCTCTTTTCCCTCCCTGTAAGACCCCCTTCACATATCTGAATCCCCTAAGATGGTCTTTTGGGGGAACAATAGTCCCTTCCCCACTGTCTAGGATGCCAACCCTTGAATAAAACTGACTTGTGTCCTATCAACTCCTGGGCCTCAAGTATCGGCTTTCAAATGGTGAGCACAAGGACCTGAGCCCCAAAATAAATGGGTACGAATTTACAGTTAGACACCAGAGTCCTGTGCATAGTTCTGGTGTCCTACTGCACAGCAGCATGACTACAGATAAAAATGAGGTACTGTATATTTCAAAAAAGCTTTAAAAAATGATTTTGAATGTCTTTATTACAAAGAAATGATAAATGCTTGAAGAGATGGATTTGCTCACCCTAATTTGAACATTATACAATGCATGTATGCATGTATTGGAATATTATGTGTTGTTCTGGACTTAAGGAAAATAGTAGCTATGTAAACAGCATACTACCAATGCCAAGTACTCCTCTGAGTTCTTGCTATGTGAAGCAGGTATTGTATCTTCTCTTTACAGATGAGGACAATGTGGCACAGATTGGTTGAACAATTTGCCCCAGGACACAAGTGTTGAATGGCAGAGGTGGGTTCAGAGGGCACACAGGCTCTAAACTGCAGGTTTGGCCACTAAGCTAGGATGGGCCTACTGAGGACAGCAAGACTCTAGGAAAACCTATCAGGTTTCTCCTTGGCTCATCCCTGATGCATGGGTTGGGGGTTGGAAATATTTAGCCATTTTCTACATGAAAGCAAAGTCATAATCCATTACAAACTGTCTAATTCAAAGGGAAATGATTCTCCTAAAATAAATTGGAGCGGGGCGTGGTGGCACATTCCCGCAATCCCAGAACTCAGGAGGCAGAGGCAGGACGACTGCAGCAAGTTCAAGGCCAGCGTGGGCTACACGGAGAGCTCAAGGCCAGAATGAACTACATAGCAAGACCCTGTCTCAAAAAACCAAAAAAATAAACAAACAAATAACTAAATAAATAAATAAAATTGGAAAAATAGTCTTCTAGGCAAATTGGAATTAGATCATCCCAGTAAAATACAAAGAGAAAAACTGATCATCTGATTATGGCAAAAAGGTTTCTTCTGAGGCCTCCTTCAGGAAGCTCAGCAACAACAGCTGATGCTCACGGGCCACATGTCAGGTTCTATTCTAAACACTGCACATGTGTGATTCCTTTAACCTTCACACACACACACACACACACACACACACACACACACACACACACACACACACAGAACCTCGTAAGACTCTGGGCATGGTGGCTCATGCCTGTAATCCCAGGACTCAGGAGCTAAGACAGAAGGACCTTGAATTTGAGGCTGTGGAGAGAGTTCTCGGGCCATCTGGGACTACATTAAAAGAAAAAACCAAACAAACGAAAAGTGAACAAACAAAAAAAGAGAGTTAAAGATACTCACTCTAGGTTACCTAGCAGGTGAGCTGGCACTCTCGGGACTTGAACCCAGGAAGGTCAACTTTGCTGACTCCATGACATTGGGCATATTCAGAGTGTCTGAGAATCCAGTTTTTCCTCCCACAACCACAACCTGCCAAGAGCCTCAGTGAGCAGAGTCTACTGACAAGGACACTCTGGGTACTCCCTGTGGACACTGGTCTCCCTGGACCTCAGTTTCAATACGAGAGGCAATGAACCTCCGTCAAGTGGGCTGGTGACTGGCCTCACCACTGCTCGGGTTCTTTCATAAATGTGCTGAAGCCACGTAGTTTCAAACTGAGCACAGGGCAGGAGGTTTGGAGAAGCCTCCTGTCCCTGCACAGCCTCCCTCATCCAAGCAGATTCTTGCTGCTGTACTGGTGGGAGTGGGAAAATGGGCAGGACTCCAATTGCTAAGGAGATACCCAGGGCTCCTTCTGCCCAAGGCTCTCCCAGCCTTCAGCCTTCCTGATCCCGAATCTGAAGAGTCAAAAATCTAAGACAAGCTGCAGTGAGAGGGAAGACAGACAATTTCTCATGTCTTTTGCAACCTTCTTCTCATGTGAGACAAACCTTCCCAGCAGCCAGACAGGGAGCTCATTGTCCAGCCAGGATCCCTTTGCTCATGAGAACTTCCCACACACTGGGGGAGGGTCAGCCTGCCTTCCCTCGAGCCTTTCTGAGGGTGAGGCGCTGATTCTGGGCTGGGAGAGCACAGGAAGATACACACCCTCCCTGCTCTTCCTTCCCTCCCTCAGGGTTTGGCTGCCTCCCCAATTATCCTAAAAGGCCCAGCCCAAGCTTGCTCTGGGACAGCAACTGGCAGGTGGGTCTGTCCCAGAGCCCATCCAGCTTGTTTTAGGGCCCTCACTCTCCATTTCACAGCTGGCTGTGTCAGAGTCAAGAAGAGAAGACGACCTCAACCTACCTGCCACCCCATACAGGAGATCAAACCCAGGGATGCTCTACCACTGACCTATATTCCCAGTTCTTTTCATTAGTGTGTGTGTGTGTGTGTGTGTGTGTGTGTGTATGCATGTGTTTAAAACAGGGTCTAGCTAAGGTGCCAAGGTGGAACTTGAATTTGTAATCCTCCTGCCTCAGCCTCCCTAAATCCTGAGATTATAGGCATGCATCACCACACTGGCAGAAGACTATGTTCTTTACTGCCGCAAACATGGAAGCTGTTGTCACTTAGAAAGAGTCATAAAAGTCCTTAGTCATTCAGGGAAAAAAAGTGCTACCCTTCCCCTGGGCTTGGAACTCCTGATGTGAAAGCGCAAAGTCAGCTGGAATGCCACCCTCCTTGCCTCAAAGCTCCAAGGTCACACTGCTCCAGGACATCTCATAGGCACAGCCAGAGAACGCTAAGGAGCAGTGCAGGACAGAGCCAGCCAACATGGGTCTAAAATAAGATGACTGGGTTGCACGCTGCTCTCGTGGGTACCCACAATACAACCTTAGACACATCTGTCCCTCAGTTTTCTCATTTGTAGGAGGACATAAAAGCTATCTACTTCACATGGTTGCTGGGCAGATTAATCATAATTACATAGGACAAGTATCTGACACTTTATCACACACAAAGTGTTCAATAAGCAGCAGCTTTATTATGCTTCCTCTGTATTCCCATAACATCTTTATTCCTCTCTATAAACTGCCACCATACTGTTGTCTCTGCCATCACTTTCTCATAAGCCTTTCTCTCATTTACATACCTACCCACACTCTAGGGCAGGGCATTGTTCTCATTTTTCTATTCTCCGACACGAAGCAGAAAATGCTGTGACTGGCAACATTTTGCCCACTTGCAAATTTGGTCTCGTTTTTTAACTACAATGGGCCACAATAGCTTCTGATCTGTGAGCAGTCAATAACAAAGCAAAGAGAATCCCTCTCCAGGGTACATCTCATATTCCCTAAATTGGTATCTTACCATGAAAATCTACTCCCTACCTAACAAGCTCAGGCCACATGGGATCAGGCAGATGAATCTGGCTTTGACCCAGGGACCCACTCTGCAGCCTGTCTATGATCCTATCTGTCTCAGCCTTACTCCTCAAGAGCAATATCCAGCCCTTGGGGTTTTTGAACAGACTAATAAAACTGCATATGTGAAAAGTGTCTTGTATCATGTCTGGCACATAATGGCACTACTAAATTTTATACAGAAAATTAAACCCTTATCTCTGATTTTTTTGGAATGGGGTAGGGCAAAGGCTTTAGGAAACAAAAGGAAAAGGATCGCTTCAAAAATTTCTGGATATCTGGTGAGAGGGCAGGATGAGCACGCTGGGAGGTTTTTTTTTTTTTTTTCCTTTCTCCTTGCTTCAGCTCAGCAATAAGTCAGTTCCATTTCCCACTTCCCTTCTCAGCTGTACAGCCAGACAGCTCTTGGCTGACAAATGGCCTCCATATGGCCTGTTACCCTTTCACTTCCCCTTGTTCTCACAGCTCAGGAACCCCTGGCAACAGGCAGCCTGCTGGGGCTGGGCTCTGTCCCATCAAACTGTTATGACTGCAGAGAGAAGAGGCAGGCAGGACACTCTCTCATATGTCACTGCAGCAGGTCCATACACAGCTGCCCATCAAGTGCTATAGTAGCTTCAGAGCTGAGCTGGCCCTACCTGCTTCCAGCCCCAGATGGTAGAAATACAGCAGAGCCAGGGAGCCAGGTTCCTCCATGTGCTAATAAATGTCACCATGTCTGACTTGAGAGTAGAAGAGAAGGGTTAAAAACAAGCAGAGAAATGTTATTTTTCCCTCATGAGCAAAGGTTACCTGGCTTCACATCACCTACCTAAGCTGCCTAGTTCTGGCCCCTCAACTTCCTACCTGGAGAAGCAGCCTGGTCCTCCAGAGGAGGGCTCCAATCAGCTGTTGAGGCCCAGTCCAACTTCTGGGGTAACTATGAGCTTGTGGTAATTAACTGAGGGCTTAGAGTTCAAAATAGTTGATTCCTGGGTACAAAGGTCAAAGTTTTGGTTTCATTTCCAATTCTACCATCCAACAGTAATTCCTAACATCAAATCCAGTTCCAAGAAAACAGGCCTTCGGAGAGCACACATTCCAATTTAAAAGAAATATATGATCTCTGTTCTCTACCAGGGTGGAAAACATTTGTCACCAGGTATTATACTGGGATCTCAAAATTCTCCCAACCTAAAAGGAAGGCAGTATAATACTCATTTTGTTCAGATGAAGAAACTAAGGCTCTGAAAAATTTAGTACACTACTGAGTACTAGAGTCAAGTCCAAATCTGGTTTCCCCTTCTCCCAGGAAAGCTGCTTGATTACAGACACCACTAAAAATCTTATCCCAAGACCTGTGAAGTGAAACAAGGGGGCAGAGGACATGGACAAAAGCTGCTGTAACTCCTGAATGGGCGTTTACTTATACACAGAGGTTCATATCTCAGTGGGCCACGTCTTCCCAGAGAACTGGAAAGAAAAGGCCAGTCAGTTCCTTCACTTATCTCCAGGCACTACAAAGAATGGAGCTACTTACAGATCACAGCCACCAAAGCTACAATCAGAAAAAGATAGGGGGCCATTTTCAGGCAAGAACATAAGTCTTCCAAGAGTGATATGTGAAAGGAAGGTTGTCACTAAATGCAGAATAGGGATGTGGCCTGAAATTAGAGGGTTACTTGTGTGCCAGTCACCCAAAACACACAAGATCACTGGAGAATCTCTGCCAACGCCTCAAATTAACAGCCTCTGCCATGTATTAGCAGCGAGCCAGGCAGCATTTGCTTTTCCCAGGTCTTCACAAGGCCACTGCTACTCACAGAGGCCTGGACAATGCAAAGAATGATCAATGCCTGGTAAACTCTAGTTACGTATGGGTTGCAGGGATCCACTAAGGCAGTGGTCTACACCAAGCAGAACACCACAGGTCTTTGAAAAGCACTCACCAGAGGTTGAGGGGGGGGAGGTCTGGGTGGTCTTTGCTGACGAAACAGATGTGACTGGGTCTAGGCAGTGGTGGCAAACCTATGGCACCACCTATGGCTGTTTGTTACTACTGAAAGCTCTAAAAGGTCTGCCATCACTGGATAGAGCATGCCATGAAATGAGCCCTGCACAATCTTTGGGGGTTTGTGCAAGGCCTGGCCATACCACGAGACAGGGACGATAACAGCTTTTGGTTGTTCTGATGGGCAGGGGGTGGCTGAAGCTGCCAGAACTACATACCTTTTCTTTATCACTTCTGAACCAACAAGTATTAGGAATGCTGTGATCAAGCACTGTGTATTGGTGAGCGAAGTCGAAAGTAACAAGGCCAATGACCTGGATATTCTCTCTTCTCCATCTTACGTGGGATGGGCTTCCTTAAATACTTAAAGCAGTTTGTCATGATTTCCTTTGTACTTTCCTGAAGAGGCGCTTTCACCAGCTGATCATGGACAGGAAGGAGTAGGATTCCCCAGGTATCTTTTTTTGTTCCCTTCCCTTCCCTGTGTCAGCCTACATGAAGCCAGGAAGTGGATCAAGGGCTGTTTAGCACACAAAGCTCCCAGCAGACACCTTTGTTCCTCCCACACTCTTTCCTGTGAATCCTTCCTTTGCTTTGCTCTGAGAAAGCCACACACAGCCAGCCTCTTTAAGGATGTTAAAGAAAGAAGAGCCCTAACTTGCTATAAAGTCAGCTTGTATTTATCAATTTGTCTCTAATATATGGTCTCAGCTCTGTGATCATTACAAAACGCAACTCCCAAAATACTGTCTTGTGAGCCTTGAGTCTGGATGGAGTCTCAAATAGGCTTTTATTTATCAGGCTGAGGACTATACTTCTGTTACCTATTGTGGCCTCTCTTGGTCTTCTGACCCTTGATCGTGGCAAGTCATACTTATAAATTTGCCTGTCCACCCTGGAAACTAGTATCTTCACTGGAGCTAGAAGTGCAGGAGGAGTGGAAACAGGAAAGGAGAAGAACACAGAGAAATTCTGTGAATTTTCCAATACAGACTCATCTTCCTTCATAGATTTGCCTAGGTGAGAGGGGACAGAAAAGAATTGGAGGGGCTGGAGCAAAGAAAAGGAATACAAAGCTGTCTTATGGTCAGCTTCATTCCCAGGGTTCTCTTGCATGGCAGCAGATGGTCTATCCCTGGAGAACTGGATCGCAGAAAGCAGCTGCTCCCAGTTCCTGGTTTAACAGCTGGGGTCACAGGTCCTCCACGCACAAGCTGAATGCCAGAAATCAATAGGTCCCATTGTGACTACACAGGACTCTCACATCCAGCCTCATGCCCTATGTCTGCCTGGAACAGAAGACTGGGAAGATAACACTACAGAATTGGAAAGACTATACTTGCAAATTAATAGAGTATTATAAAATCCAATCTTATCAATTACCTTGACTTTGCTAGAGAACTACTGAGATGCTAATTATTTGGGAGATTAAGGACATGTCCATGAAGGAGATAGGGAGAGAGACAGAGGGGTAGATAGTAATCAGGTGAAAGTCACTAAATGCCTTTGGTTCTCCTCTTCTTCCTGCCTAATGCACACAGGAGTCCAGCCCTAACCAAAAAGCAGGCTAGATGTTTCATGTATTAGAAGAAGAGATAAAAATCCATAAAATGATGTGTGTGTGTACACAGAGGAGTGTAACTGTATGATTACATAATTAGGCACATTAAAGTATTTATACTGCTGAGACTAAAAGCCCCTACTCAAAGGCATTCCACCAAAGTTGAAAGGGGAAAAAGAAAATAGAAAATAAAGCATCTAATTGCAATCTTCCACAAAGCCAGACATCCCCAGCTGGTGCCACAGCTGAATTCTCTTAATTAACATGTTGTAACGGCAAGGATGAAAGACACTGTATGCTTATCAACTCCATGCGGTGGCCAGCCAGGCATACAAGAGGCCTGGGATACTGCTATAATTGGAAAGATTTGTCTTTTTTCTCTTATAATGGTACTCCAGTGTGGGATGTTGGTTCATTTTTTCTAAAAACTTTGTTCTTTGGAGGATATACATAACAGCTCTATATCCACAAAGTTAGGGATTGAGATGAGAAAATACGGAAACGTTCACAGTCCAGAAGCTGCTTTATTTTATGGTGGTTGTTTTACTCTTAGCGCCTCAAATGTTGGGCTTTCCCAGTTAGGAAGGGTTAGCAATGTTTAAGCAGGCCGGCCTTTTAAACAAAAGCTCATCTTGCAACTTAAAAATCAAAGGTTAAACATAGCTAAGCACAAAGAAGATGACAGAAATTAGCATATAAATGAGTACAATGGGGGGACATTAATACATGGAGAGACTAGGTCAGTATGTAATGTATTCGGGGAATACATTAAGGTTCTAGATGGGCCTTTTACACTTACAAGGAGGATTTTATTTTTAAATGACTCTTAGTCACAGCAGAACCTGTTCACAGTAGTCTCTCACTTCCCTGAAAAGATCTTTCAAAGCTAAATAGGTTTACATATTATTAAAAGGAGGGTGTGTTTTCAGAAAGCCCAAAAAAGATGATGAAATGCCTAATTACACTCGGCCTGTAAGACACAACCTCAGACAATATATCTGGGCATTTTAGACATTTTTCTTCAGCTGTGTAAAAGAAGTGTTTTTCTTCTTTATAGTTAAGCAAAGCTGTGGACTTAGGCAACAGGATGCTATATATGCTTTACTCCCCACCTGTAGCACCCTCGCTGAATTCTAAAATCTCTCTCTTTCTTGTAACTAACATCAGCAATTTCATTTTTCCATTTGCAACTCAACCTCACAAAATATAAAGGTGAAATAATTCAAGTTCCTGTTGCAGCTTACATGTGACGCCACTCGGTGTGTGGCTGGCTGGCAGGTAGCCATACCTCACAACCACTCAAGAGGTTCTTTCTCAGCTGTTGCACAAAAGTTCAAATTCATTACACAAAGGCGACTGGGTGTCAGTTTACGATGCACCAGAGAACAGGTTCTTCCTAAGACAAATGTTTAGAAGTAGACTGCTAGATGAACTGCCCCCCTCACAGATTATTAATTTCTCTGCCCCCTCACTCCCTTGGTCCCAAAGGCCCAGAATCATTTAGTGAAAATATATTCTTAGGCAGGCCCACGTGCAAAAATAGAATGCATCCAAGAATAAGGACTACTGGCACTTAGCACACACACCTGCATTTTAGAGAACCCTGAGGTTTACCGCACTGCACTGCGCAAGACGAGCTAGTCAGCACCTGCACGAGACAGTGATTTGGGATGACAGCTCATCCTGGGTTTCCCCACCTCTTTGCCTTGTTGATGGAACAGACACGTCAAACATGCCATCCGGGCTCTGAAGACTTTGCAGATGCCTCCAGCCAGACCTTGCAGTGGAATACCATTAGCAGCACAATAATTCTTTCCAATGAGTGACTTGGCCCATGGTAAACAGACTCGGTGTGCCTCACATACTGCATGCAAGTGCATACTGTCCTCTAGGGCTGGTCCATTTTTACTGGCTGTCCTTCTCTTGTAAAACCAAACAAGTCCACCCACTTCCAAAAGGCACAGATGCTGCAGAGCTACTGAAAGCTGGGCCTGCTGCTTTCTCTCTCAAACTTTCCCAAATAGCCCCAATTTTCCCAGCTCGGGGCACAGAAAAATCTGAAAAGTTATACTGAGATTTCTGCAATGTGAGCAGAACAAGTGAAAGTCAAGACCTCAGACTGCTCTATCTATTGGCAATCCAAAATAGTGGCTGTTAAGAGGGGGAAGAAAGCCTAGGTCTTTACAGGCAGTAACTGTGGCGCAAGCTGAAGACTCAAGGCTCCTCAGCCCCTCTTCTGCCCTCCCTGGCAGAGTGTCGAGGCAGCGGCAGAGCCTCAGCCCAGCCTGCACCAGGAGGCAGGTGTGCTGACCCCAAGACGGAGCACTCACTTCCAGGGCAACCCGATGGGTCTCTGTCAGGCACTCGGGTTCAGTCTTCTGGAAGTGGCAGCCAGACCCAGTTCCAGCAGCTGGAATTGAAATGGTCACTTTCTACATTTTCTAACTATGGACAGTACCTTATTGGCAATCATTTAGTCTCCCTATTTCTACAGGAAATTAATAGATCTTAGGATAATACATTTGTGCTTGTTTGAATAAAAATTTATTTTCCCAGCCAGGAATGGTGATGCATCCCTGTAATCCCAGTACTCTGGAAGGCTGAGGCAGGAGGATGCAAGTTTGAGCCCAGCCTGAGAAACTTAGCAAGACTTTGCCTCAAAATTTATTTATTTTTTATTTATTTTTTAATTTTTTTATTATTTTTACCAAGAACATGTATTGGTACATTGTATACATAATGATCATAATCAACATGGTTATTTTGTACCTGTACATGATACATCTTGGTTTCCCCCCTCTTCCCTCCCTTCCCCTCCCCTCCCTTCCATTCACCCACCCCTCCCTATTTGCAACAAGTATAGCTACACTTTACCATTTTTTCCCTTTTCATCTTACTTTTAACCTTCTTCTTTATCCCCCTTTTCCCTATCTAGTTCTCTCTTTTGAATACTATCTCTTTTTTCTTTTTTAAACAAAATATCTATTCTACCCCTTTGTCCTTATTTACACTTATGGTTTCTCATATCAGAGAAACAATTCGATGTGTACTAATCAGTGTCTGATTTATTTCACTTAATAGTATGTTCTCAAGGAACATCCATT
>PVJO010024896.1:0-23593 GCA_004026905.1 Hystrix cristata
GAAAAAGACTAATAAAATTAACTAATCTCTGATAAAGTTAAAAGTCAAATAGAGATTGCATAAATGAAAGTTCAGGCAATAATATATAATATATACAAAAGAAATTTAAAATATTACGGGAGTTATCCAGAACAAATTTAAGACAATCTATTTGAAAAAAAAAATGTAAGAATGTCCAAACTGACTCAATATTTTAACATACATCCTCAATGAAAACACAGATGATTTTATTGGTGAATTCTACAAGTATTGTGTTATTTCACCATAGAACTTTTCCAGAGAAAAAAGAGCAATGACCATTTCTCCAACTCATGAGTGACCTGGTTAACAAGGGCAGTTGTGGTGTGAAAAAGAGGACAGAATCTCTCACACTGAGCAAAAGTTCTCATGGACACAAATGCAGAAATACTAACAACTATTACAGTAACAGCTTCAGACAGAGAAGCAATATTCCAGCCATTTAGGCTTCTATAGTTACAAAGATCAAGTGCTGCAGGGTGTGTGGGGCGGGCTGGAGGGCTCTGGTGGAACACCCTGCAGGGCGCCGGACTGGAGAGCTGCGCATGGACTCTGGCCACAGACCTGTGCAGCCTGGTGCAAGTTGGGGTCTTTCTCCTTATCAAAGCTCCTCACCTGGGATTGAGGATTCAGCTCCGTGGTAGAGTCCTTCCCTAGCAAGCACAAGGCCCTGAGTTGGATCCCCAGCACCCCCCAAGAAAAGTTCCTCACCTGTATAAAAATGATAACTACACCTGCAACACAGATCTGCTGTGAAGATTAAATGAAATAATACTTGAGAAGATCCTAACTCGGTGCTTGTAGCCAGCATAAACAAACCAGTGAATGGTATTTGTTCTTGTTATGATGCATTCCTGTAAACACCTATCATAATACATTCCCGTGAAATTCTTATTCTAATACATTATGGTCGCTATGTAGAAATCAAGTGTGCCGTTCTGACCGCACTTGGACAGAGGTCATGGGGGACTGCTGGGGTTTGGAGGGTCGGACCACTTTACAAGCTGAGGAGCCATGTGAGGACCCAGGCTTTGCCCAGCAGCAGAAAAGCTACCAGATGCTTCTAAAGAGCCGGGTGACGAGGTCACATTTCCAGACAGTCACGGTGCTGTGGTGAGGGAACATGTGGCCTTGAGACAGGCCAGCAGCCACGTGGGGCCGGGTGGGAAGTGCAGAGGACAGTGAGTGGGGTGTTCAGCACAGTGGGGGAGGCTCCAGACTGCAGGCCTGCGACATGACCAGGAGATGGGGTAGGAGGAAGGAGGTTTGGTGAAGGGAGTGAGGCTGCCCCTCGGGCCCACTCCCAGGGAACCTAAGTGAAGACAGCCGCCTTCAGGCAAACCCCAGGCAGCTGTCACTCTCGCTCGGGTCCACGGGGGCCACATGCCACTGAGGGCTGCTGCACAGTCCTGAAAGCCAAACTGCCAGCGAAGAACCAGGGACCCAGGAGGCCAGGAACACAGCCGAGAGTCCAGGCAGATTGGAGCCACTTGAAGTGCCCTCTCCAGCTGCACCGTGTGGGCCGCTCTGGAACCAGGCAGAGGGCAGGGTGTGCAGGGAAGAGGGTCAGGCCCATGGCAACTTTGACAGCAAAGACCCTCCCTCCCCCAGGCAGCAGGTGGAAAAGGCCGCCCAGAGCTCAGACCTCCCGTCCGCAGCACAGGGCCCTTTTCCAAATGAGGTCCACAGACAGCAGCATCCACCCAAGACTGAGTCTTAGCCCCACCGTGCCCAGGGTCAGAACTCATACTTTTGTGAGCAGGGCCTGTGTGCACCATCCGGCTGAGAGGCGCAACCCAGGGGACATTCACACCATGCAAAGGCACATGGGCTGACTGCTTGCAGGGTGGTGAACTCACACACATATCTGCATGTGTGCGTGTGTGTGTGTGTGCGCACGCGTGTGTGTGTGAGACATGTTCCCATGCAGTAGGTCCCCCAAGCCACCGAGCCCATGGAAGTGACTCACTGTGGTCCCTTCCTCCCTGCTGCCAGCTTTGTTCACGTTTCCTTTTATAGATTTCCGTGTCTCACTGATGAAAACCGGAGCCTCCGGTAATTATACACACCACCTCCTACACTCATAAGCCCGTTCTCAATGAACGTCAAAACAATAATAAAACAGCCAAATGCCATGAAGAAAACATTACTTTAAATAGGATTCAGACCTTCTGCCAGCCCCATTTCGCCCATGCACCAGGAAAGCCGGCCTGAGCAGGAAGGAGACAGCCCTGAGTCTGGGAAAACCTGCCATCTTCCCCGGGCCATGCGTGCTGTGCCAACCTTGGGAACTTCTGGCCACCCCACCCGCCACTCAGACCTTGCCCAGGACCCATCCCCTAAAACAAGGACCACTTGGTGCCACAGACACGCAATGAACCCAAAATTCAAGGTGGAAGCTCACAAAGAACTGAGTTGGGAAGTACCGACTCCCCACAATGAATGTGGTCATTATGTACTGCAAATGTATCCTAACACAAGTAAAAATTTAAAAAACAAAGAAACCATCAAAAAGATTTAACTGGCCTAATATATTTTTAGGGAAGCTCTCTCAAGTAGAAACATCAGTTTTTCATTGAGATCGGATCAGCTTACATTCAATCCTCTTGGGTAATTCGGAAAAGTTTAATTGTATCTTTTCGAATGGAAACCCATGTCCCTGGGTCTCCCATTTCCCAGGATTCTAGCTTTCTTTGGAAAAACTGGTTAGGGAAATTTAAAAACTTAAAAGAATAAAACAGTTACAAAAAAGGCGAAATGATTTTTTTTTTTTTTTTTTTTGTGGTGCTGGGGATCGAACTCAGGCCCTTGTGCTTACAAGGCAGGCACTCTAATCACTGAGCTAAATCCCCAATCCACGAAATGATTTTTAAAAGAGATGCCAGGACGTAAAACTGGGCAGGATACCTGCTAACATCTGGCAGGGGAGGCTTCCGGGCTGCAGGTGGGCAGCGGGAGATGGCAGAGGGAGCATCACACCAGGACCCCAGGCTTGGGCATGCACCAAGGGACACTGACCAGGGGTATTCTATTGTTCCCCAGTGGAAGAAACATGAACCACACAGAGAAGGCAGCTTCCTCCTTCCTACCATATGCTCCTCCTCCCCAACCTGCACGGCTGTGTAAGTGGCACAGAGGCTTAGCCAGGGACGCCCATTGCATGGCTGAAGAGGGACAGAGAGTGCTAAGTCCCCAGCCTGTGCTGGCATGACCACCCAGGTGCTCTGGGGATCCACCGTGAGTTCCTAGGCAGTGGGTGCACAGGTTAGCTTGAAGTATGGAACCTGAAGGGAAGAAAGCTCACCTCGATGTGCCCCGCAGCCCCAGGTTTAGGTTTACAGCTCTTGCCCACAGGAAGCATCTGCTGCACAACCCATCCCTGCGTGTGCACAGTGGCTGCTTAATGTCCTGTGCACAGGTGACTGGCTCCCCAAACCTTCGCAGAGCAGCCAGCGGCCATGCGTGGGGAAGACTCAGTCCGGCACTCAGGAGTGGGCGGCTAGGTTAACACAGTACCTTCAGATCCGCATCATGTCTGAGCAGGCCAAATGGGAGCTGTTCCCTTGTAATGAACAGAGCCCACTCTGTCTTTTCCGAAAGAGCACATAAATCCAGAGCCAATCAGCTCCCCGGGTATGGAGTGGTCTTTGGCCTCCCAGAGGTTTTTTGGAGCCTAGCCACTGTGAGCCGGGATGACCCAAGGACTGACCAGCATGGTTCTCGCTCAGGCCACAGAAGGTGTGGTGAGCTGTGGTTGGATTTGGGGCAAGTGACCCGCAGGCTCCCTGTGAGGGATTAGGAGGGTGGAAACTTGATCGCATTCTGGTGTTTAGAAGGGGATTTCAGGGGGTGATACTCTGGGGTTAGATGAGGTCATCGGAGAGCCCCATGATCAAGTCCCATGGCAGAGGACACACTCGCATCCACACACACACAGCCACACACACACACACACCCCTTCCCCATCTCTCGACACGTGGTATCCTGTGCTACATCTGGACTTTGCCAGGCAGGCTGGCACCAGATGTGGCCCCCAGCCTTGGAACTTCAAACCATCAGCCAAAACACATGTTTTCTTTATAACTCACTCATCCTGTATTAGGAGCTATTGAGGACGGATGCCCATAGGCGGAAAGGGACAGGGTGCGGTAGCCAGGCCACACCCTCACTCAACACTCAGAGCTACCGAGCTTGGCACCCGCCACCCCCGGGGTCCATGAAGCACCCCACAAATGAGGCCAAGGAGAGAGGAACTGAGAGAGAGCTGAGGAGCCTGGGCCAGGAGACGACCAGCCACCCCTTCAGGTGCACCCTGCCCCAGAGTGGGCCAGGCACCAGAGGATGACGAGTATTTGATGGATTTCTGTGGGCATTTAGCTGGGGGCACCAGCTGGGAGACATTTAAGCCAGGTGGTCTCGATTTTATTAGTACTCGGACACCAAAAGGGATCAAAGTCCACAGCAACTCTGTCCCATACGTTATCTTCTGAAGCCCCAACTTGCTCTAGAAAGAAAAAAGGAGCCCGGTTCTTCACAGACTGCGTTAGAACAGAGCATTTCCTGGAGAGCATTCCAAGGCAGACAGGAAGGGTTTAAGGTGCAGCCGTGGCAGCTCGGTTCTGCACTGACCCGGGGGCGTGACCTGGGTTCCCAAGTCCCCTCCAAGAGTTCCGATCTGCAGTGGAGGCCTGTTGAACAGGATTGAGGACAGAAGAATCCTGCCTCTATTTTCTCTCCACCCCCAGCCCATGACAGTCTCCAGCAGCCAACAGGAGCAATCGCAGGGCCCCAAGAACGGCTTAGGAATCAATTATGCCGTCATCTCTGATCACAGAGCAGATACAAAGAGCCAAGGAGAACAGGAGACAGAGACAGCACCTCACCCAGCGCAGGGAAAGTTAAATGGAATTAGATTTCAGTCAACAGCTAGATTATAGTATCACGTTTCTGACAAGATTACAAAAAGCAGATTAATCCTCTCAGAGCACCTTAATTGTGGGAACGGCTTCTCTGCCCGAAATCCACCACGGGGGATGACGGGGGCTGTCGGGGAAGATGGCTGGGGCCCATGGGCAGCGAGAGATGGGTGCTGCGGGGTGCCGCATACCCCAAATTGCTCACAGGAGAGGCCCTGCAGCTCTCCAGTGATTGGGGATTTGGATGTAGAAATATTCTCTTATTTTAGCTTCCCACCATGATTTTAAATGATGAAAAATACACAGGAAATGTAAAAACAAAACAGTCGTGTGGAAGTTATTTTTGGCTCTTGGGGGATGAATGTGGGGGTCTCGTGTCTCCCTGCGTGGTGAGACGGGGGACAAGCTCCGAGCAGCCACAGCAGGTGACCACAGCGGGGTCCAGTGCTTCGGCGGCCCAGGGAACCCTTCCTGATGTTGCTGTGCACTCCGTACAAGGAAAGTTGCTATTGGGGCTGAACAGCAACCCCCCCAAGTACCCTGCTTCCCAGTACCCTGGCATGTGACTGGACTTGAGAGATGGTCTTCGGAGAAGTGACTGTGACACAACACAGTCGTGAAAGGGGCATGGTCAACCTGGCAGGTGTCCCCACAGGGAGATGAGGTCAGGACACGCACCTCAAGAAGACAGTGTGGGGAGCGGGGAGGAGGTGGCACTTGCAGCCCAGGACCGCGGCCCTGGAGGAGCCAGCCGGCCCCCAAACTTCGGCCTGGGCCCCACTTTTAGGACAGGAACAGCGTGCTCTGCTTCATGCCCACCATGTCCTCCGGGGCTCTAACCCAGTCACACGAGACAGATGGGAGGCTGGGAGGGTCTCTGAGCTGACACCTACCGGATGGTGTCAGGCATTGGAGCAGCCGGCCAGTTCGACCCAACAACAAAGCCCCGTCTCCACATCACTGGGGGACAGTTCTGGCTCAGCCCACCCTAGGGGTGAGAGGACCCAAGACAGCAAGGAGGAGCTTGGGCTCGGAGGCCCGCACCTGCAACTCCCAAGTTTGGGCCCCCGAGTCCACAGTGCTAGACTCAGACACTGGACGCTGGAGCCCCAGATGGTTCCTACGCAGCAGGCATTGCCACGGCTGTGCCCTGGAAGGCGAGCACGTGGTGGGCACTGCGGGAAGTACCAGACTTCCGGATGGCAAACAGGAAACATGCAGAACAGCCTGAGGACCAGAGCAGGGGGTGGTTGTGCCCGCCCAGCAGGACCCACGGCATGCTGCTACGCCTCAGCAGGGAGCCCGAGGTGCAGCCACAGACCTGTGCACGTGAGCTGGGTCGGGGTCTCTCCCCCGATTCTGAGCGGCCCGGAGCCAGGGGACCCTCGGCTCTCATGTGCGTGACCGGAACGGTCCCTGCGGCTCACTCAAGCCCTACTGGGCTTCCATCCCAAGAACTGGAGCGCGCCAAGTGCCGCTGCAGCCAGACATTAGGATCTGACCGATGACCGGCAGGACACACTCAGGGTTCTGATCTTGCCGTGCGTGTCCTTCAATCCTGCACTGTGCTAGTCTGTGGACACGGTACAGCAGCTTGTTTTCTTACACGAATTAAATTCACACCATAAACTTGACTTCTTCTCCTTCTGTTGAGGAAAGGCCAGACATGAATCCAGACACCTGGGTCTCAAGGATGCCTCTGTTCTTCTCTCCTGGTACTTGGCAGAACCACACCGAGCGCTCGGAGTCACGGCAGCTCTGACGCATCGCTCTGTGAAAGCTGCACTGGGGACCTCACACTGGGGACCCCCCCAGGCGTCCACGTCGGGTGGGTAACTGGGGTCTTGTGTTGGGAGTCTCCACACGAGGGCACACACAGCACCTGCACTCCCTCCAAGAAGCAAACATGGCACCACACGGTGCGGTCACAGGTGCACAGGCTCACATCAGCCCCCGAGTCTCAGCTCTCAGTGAGAGAAAGGTTTAAACATTTGTTTGACTCACTTAGCATAGGCCCTGGCTGGTCTACAAATCCAAAGTGTAAAATAAGCCGATCGCATCCCGCAATAGGAAAAACAGACATGTATAGAAAGGGGGATCGGAGAAGTATGGGTCTTAGCTCTTAACGAGTGCGTTAGCTTTGTCAAAGGCAGCCTGCGGACTGAGACCCCAAAAGCGGGCACCTCCGCTGTTCTTGTGCGTCTCACACCATTCTGGTGCCTGGACCGCAAGTGCTGCATGCCATCTCCTGTCAGAGAGGCACCCCTCTCCCCCTGCCATGCTGTCACACGAGGTTTGCTGCTCACTGTCGGCCCTGGAGGTTAAGAGGTTCATCCTTACGATGGGTTTTTCTACCAAAGCTGAGCCAGGCTTGTGATGCTGCGCTGACTTTGCTGAGACCCTGCAGTCGTTTAGGATGTAGGGACATGCGCCAGACCCCACGGGTCTCACTCACCAGGGGTGGCCGGTCAGGAGGGGACCAAGACAGGAGAGGGGAGAAGGGAGGTGGGAGGAGCCGGGAGGCTGGGAGCCGGGTTGGGCTTCGTCGCGACTCTGGGGCCTGGTGTGAGTGTCCGCATCACAGGCAGTCTTGGTTTTTTCCCGGTCGAATTAGAAAAGCGACTAAGTTTCCATCAGAGTCACCTGCAGAGCTTCCAGTGCGGCGTGGTCAGCCCAAGATGCTGGGAAGAGCAGGGCAGAGCCAGGTGCCCAGCCCCTGCCAGCCTGGGGACTAGACTCCCCAGGACCGGGGTGCAGGTCCAAGATGACCTTGAAGCAATCTGAGGTTGCACAGGCCCCGCAGCCCTCACTGCCGTCCTGGACCCGCACATCGTCCTGACCTCCGGGCACAGCTGCGGCACAGGGCCGTGGAGTTCACCGATCCAAGCAGAGGCCAGACATCTGCTGCGTGAGCTGTCGCCATGAGCCCTGGGCGGAGCTGGACAGTCTCACAGGTGGGCATCTTCTCTGTCCTTCATCTGCCCCTGTCCCATCCTCCCTCCCCCGTGTGAGGACCTGAGGTGCCAGGGAAGGCAGGAGCTGTGGGTGGGTGTGGCAGGTGCAGCTGTGTGGTGGGCTCTGTCACACACGGAGGCCCTGGATGGCAGGGTTCTGGATGGGTTCAGCCCCCACCGTCGCCTGGTGCGGGACCGGGAACTGCACCGGGCACTCCATGGCGGGGCTCCGGGGGTGGGCCGCTCTCTTGGGCGTGAGTGCTGGAATTGCTCTTCCTCTCTGATGAAGAGTTTGAAATTCTCCCTGTCACAGAACAAAGGGAGCCATGACTTGCTTCACTGTTCGTGCGGTTGATGTTGTGCGCCGGTGACAGCCTGTCGCACTCCTGGTGGCTTTGACGTTCCCACAGGAAGTAAGCGTGGAGCTTGCTGGGCCACTAGCTCATCCCTGAGGTCCCTGCGTGGAGTCCCCAAGTCTCTAATAAGATCATTTCCTTAAGGTTAAGCAAAAATAGCCCTATAAGGCTGGTGCTTCAGAGTGCAAAGCGTTCGGGTTGGGCTCCCTCAGAAAATGTTCTAGCGTCATTGGGCCAGGGTCCTCAGGGACCACAGCCGAAGGACACCTGACAGAGCCCAGGGCGGCTCTCACTTATCTGCAGTTTCCTCTTCGGCAGCCTCCCTTTCCTCACTCACAAACTGGGTACGTGGTGCTCAAGAGCCTGGTGCGTGGGCCAGCAGTGTTGGGTCCAGCTTTCTGGCCCCAGCACCCAGTCAGCATGGGCCAGGCAGGCAATGCCAGAGTCCAAGTCAGAAAGGGCAGGATGGAAGGGACATCGAGGTGAAAGGAAAAAGGGTCCCCACACAGGTGCCAGAGGGGTAGTAAGACAGAGGCCAAGCTCTCTTGAAAGAAGGGGACCGATAACTCACCCCATCCAGGCCCACAGGTTTGGATGGTGCTGTCGGCAGACAGTCTAGTAGGTCAGCTTTCAAAATGAGCCATTTCCAGTCTCGTCGAAATCAGAAACAAAAGGAAATAAGAACCCCGTCTCCTCCTGAGAGATTTGGATGCAGATAGACCACTTCACTGGCCTCTCCACATGCACGCAGTAGGGCTCCCCATGTTGGAGTTTGAGCATCTTGAGGATCTCCCAGGTCTGCAAAGTGTCTCAGCGAGAGCCCCAGCCAGCTTCCCCAAATAAATTTCCTGCATTGCTGTGACGCCGGCCTGCACAGCAGAATGTCGTCTTATGCTGCTTGGTCAATTTCTGCACAGGATTTTCCAAACAAGAACGGCTCGCGCCAAGGTGGCCAGGTGCATGGCAGACACCCCCAACATAACCCCAGGCTTCTTGCTGCCCAGTGAGATGCTGCAGTGGACAACACATGTGCGCATCGGTGACCAAGAAGATGATGGGACGTCAGAGATGAGTGCGGACCTCACTGGTCCAGTCTATGATGTCTAGGCTGAACTAACGAACAGCAGGCATTCAGCCGTCCAGTGCTGGGCTGTGAAATGGGCCCTTCTAGCCCCTTCAGGCCGCCATGTGGCCTCAAGAGTAAATACAGCAGCATTTCCCAGTTGAGAATTACAGCTGCCATTCCCAGCTTCTCATGGTAATTAACCCAGACGCCAAGGCCAGGAGCCACGTCCCTTATGACACTACCCTTCAGAAAGGCTGCGAAGCTCCCCTCCAATCTCCCACAGTATCATCAGGACGCTGTCAAAGCAGACAATGCCCTTATCGCACTTCTTTTCAAGTCACCCGATTAACTGGGGAAACAGAAACAGAGAGAAGAGACTGTGTCCTTGCACAGCGGCCAGAATGTCACTGAAAGGTCAGGGGACCAACCTGCTCTGACTCTGGCCCTCATCTCTCCCCTAAGGCCTGCGGGGGACCAGCTTCCCCCTCAGGCCCTGGCACCTTGCCCGGAGGAGAGCCGACCCTCTGTAGGCACCGGCTGAGGCTCCCTATGTCTGGGCCTGCGCTCTGGTCTGTGTGGCCACACGAGGGGGAAATCACCTGGAGATCGTTGTCAGAGAAAGACCAAGAGGGACCCGAGGACACCAGGACAGAAGGGACGGTGGTTTCTCTCTCTCGTGCCCAGCGGTGCTCTGGGGCAAGACTGGACAGCGGGGCTGGGATGATGCTTCCCCTCACAGGGTGGCTGCAGGGGGGTGGGACACTGTCCTGGGAGAGGGAGCTGGCCCGAGCCACACCAAGTGGCGGTGCAGGAAGGGCAGCCAGAGTCCCTGGGGGCTCCATGAGCCTGGCCTGGCTCAGCACCGTTACCCAGTGTATGTCTCAGGTGACACTCAGTCTCCAGCCGGTCCTCCCTGGTGACACACTGGAGCAGGGATGTCCGAGATGAAGCAGGGAAAAGTCCAATTTTAAATACTTCCAAGGACATTATTCCTCATAAAATGGTGCAAGACATGTGTGTTCATATATGTATACTATGAAAGTGTCCCTGTGTGCACGCATGGCCATGTATGCCTATAGGTGTGTGCCATGCATGTGACCATGAATGGTCATGTGTGTTCCCTGTGAGTGTGCACGTGCATGCATGCAGTCATGTGTGTACACATAAGTATGCATGTGTGGTGTGTGCCTATGTGTACCATCTATATATGAATACCATGTGCATGAACCTTGTATGCCATGTACACAGGCATGTATTTATGATCATGTATGTACCAAGTGCACATGTGTGTATACCTGTGTGTGCCATGTGCAGGCACACCTGTGCATATGATCAAATGTATAGCACGTAAGTCCACATGTGTGTGTACCTCCGTATGCCACATGTACACATGTGTGTGATTGTGTCCCAGGTGTGCACATGTATGCTTGTGTGTGTAGTATATAATTGTGCATGTGCATGCATGCTTGTGTGTGTACCTGTGTATATGAACCATGTGTGTGTGCGTGGTCACACATGTATACCTATGGGTAGTGTGTAAATGTGCAAGGTACATGCATGCTCACGTGCATGCACTTGTGGGCATGTAAGTGTGCATGCACATACACACGAGATGTCTTTCCCAGCGCCTGCCACCTGGAAGCCATTTTCAGGAGAGGCAGTGCCCCTGTGTGTGCCACCTCTGGCCTATGGAGGCTCTGAGCACAGGCCAGTGAATAGCCACCAGGCTGGGTGGGGCTTCTGCCTGGAATCCATCTGTCCTCGCAAAGCACCCCAGTGTGGCTCCTGATGATCACTCCCGCGGGCCCCTCCCTCCCTCGGCACGGGGCTACCCTGGCCGGGGGTGCGGGTGTGAAAAGCGCTGCTCCTCTGAATCCTATGGGCTCATTATTCAATGGAACAGTGGTAACATAATGCATTTTCATTTACTTATCCTTAAATATATGTAAATTAAAGGGTTTCCTTTTATTAAAAATAACACTGAAACTTACCACTGATGTGTTTTTGTTATTCTAAAGAGAAGCGTCCTGGAGGAACAGGCTCTAATGACATTTCGCATTCAGGCTCCTGTCTTTCCCAGGCTTGCCCAGGCTGAACACCCGCGCACAGCCCCGCGGCCACAGGCGGCTCTCACAGCCCCATTGTCGGGGTGTGTGGGACGCCCCACGGCTGGAAGCCTATTCCCTGCCAAGAAAGAAGAATCAATCACTGCCTTCCCTAGAGCCCTGGATATGGAGAGGCAGCGTGGGGAGGGGCATGGAACTCATTGTTTCGGGGCACAGTGGACTCCCCACATCCCCTGGAGTGCCGTCCTGTGGTGAGCCTGTCCGGTCATCCTGCACATGCTCGCCTCCCCTTCTCCCTGCCTTGCTCTGCCAGCTGCTGCCACACACCCAGGCCCTTTGCAGTCCACATGACCTGTGCCCCCGCTGCTTTCAACTGTTTTCAGTGGGACCCCTGATCCCAAGTGTGTTGGAATCAGCTCACCCTCTGCATTACGCCCTGGGGCTGCCCAAACAGAAGACACAAACCACCCAGCCTAAGAAATTGACACTAGGCATGATGGCACATGTCCATCATCCCAGCACTCTGGGAGGCTGAGGCAGGAGGATTGCAAGTTAGAGCTTAGCCTGGGCAACATAGTGACTTAGTGAGACCCTGTCTCAAGACTAAACAAACAAGAAAAACAAATAAACACAAAGAGGTGGAGATGTAGCTCAGTGCAAAAGCCCCGAGTTCCATCTCCTCTGCTGCAAAAATAAATACAAAATTAAAAAGAAACAGGAATTCATCTTCTTACAGTCTAGAAGCCAGAAACCCAAATCAAGATCTCGCAGGGCCTCTGGCTCCTCAACTCCTACCATCCCAGGGTGCTCCGGCTGGCAGCTGTATTCCTCAATCCTGCCTGTCCTGTGACATCGCACAGTGCTCTGAGTCTCTCTTCCCCAGAACACAATGGTCACACTAGACTAGGGCCTACACTGCTCCATGGTGGTCTCATCACGAGTCACGTCTGGGTCCCATTCAGGGATCTGGGGAGACCACACGTCCTCTCTCCTGCAGGGCCGGGAGAGGCACCTCAGTCCCAAGCCTGGTGTCGCCCTGCTATCCCCTGCTGCTGTTCCTTGTCCTCCTCTGGGCCCTCTCTCTGCTCCCTGGAGTCCACTTCCAGGCCACTCCATGACAACCCCGCCAGTTCTGACTCCCTGGCTACCAGTGTGCCTGCAGCCTCAGGTTCCGCTGAGTCTCAGATGCAGCCTGGGAATCTCCATCGATCGAAGCTCTCAGAAACCACAGTGCCTGAGTTCAGCCTGGCACACAGAGGAATCAGGAGCTATATGGAAGGACAGGGGATGTTTGGTGACCTCAAGCAGAGACAGCAGGACAAACTCAGCTCCGGGGACACTGTTGAGCTCAGTACCATAGTGTCATTCAGGGTTCCCAGAGCATCTTGCTGATGAACAGTGGGACATTTAATAATCAATAGCTGGGAGGCTCAACCCCCAACCTGTGTCTCTGCCACCTCCCCCTCTCGAAGGCCACGAGTACACAGCTAGGCCCCCAAGACCAGGGCCTTCGCCCCATCTCCAGAGGGAGTAGGTCCTCAGTTCACACCCACCAGTAACTTCAGAAAGAGGGTCTTTGCAGATATGAAGACTTAGGACGAGGCTGCACAGAGTTGGGTGGCCCTTACCCACCATAAGTGTCCTCGGGAGACACTGGACACACAGGGAAGATGACATGAGGATGAGACAGAGCCTGGAGCCCTGTGTCTACAGCCAGTGACACTGTGGTGGTCAGAGTAGAGGTCAGCTTGATTGGTTTGAGAGCTGCCCAGTTGAATGGGTGGAGCATGCTTCTGGGTGTCTCTGGGCAGAGGGTGGAGGTGTGACCTTGAGGTCTACATCTGGCCCTCTCTAGTGGCGTTGCCCTGCTCTGCTTCTGGGCCACAATGAACTAAGCAGCTCTGATCCCAGCACCCTTCTGCCATGCTGTTTCTGCCTTAGAACAGTCTACCATGGACCAAATCCCCTAAAACTGTGAGCCACGTTAAAACTCTCTCCTTTAAGTTGCGGGTGTTGGGTGCTGTGTCCCAGGGATGGGAAATCTGACTAATACAGAATCAATGACTGATAAACAAGAAGGAAGAGTTGGAAGGGTCCCTGAAAAGCCTCCAGCAGTTGCATAGCCCTGCCTCAGACTTCTGGCCTCCAGGGCAGTGAGAGAATAAAGTCCTACTGTTTTAAATCAACCAGCCTGTGGCATCTTGTTACACAGCTCCAGGACACCAACACACCCACCAGGGCTGGCCTCCTTGCCCTGTTGGCCCCTCCCTGACCACTATGCAACAGCGCTCCCTGGGTTGCTCATCACAACCCCACCGCAGCTCAGCCTCTTCTGCCAGACCAGCATGCGACCCTCCGACACAGAGTCCAAGACCAGGCACCCAGCCCATGGCACACAGTGTCCTATGGGACAGGGAAGAGCTGTTCTGCATTGGACAAGGAGGCCACCAGGCTGCTTCGCTGCCAGGGATGGACCATCCCAGAGGAGCACGCAGCCTGCACTGGCCAGCATGCTCCCCTGTGACCCAGATGGGAGCCAAGGACCACGGCAGACAGGGTGATGGACTGGTCAGTTCAGAATAAGATGCACAGTAAATGACTTTTGCAGTGACACGAGCCCTCAGACTCCTTCCTGCCCTACTGCTGCTGACCCAGGGGTGGAGCTGGGTGACGGGCTCGTGGCCTCTCATTCTCCTTGCTGGGTTTTGGAGCAATCGTGGAAACACTGGACCATGTTGTGCCTTCTCCCATGAGTTTCTCCTCCCAAGCCAGTGCCCTCCCTGTGAGGACAGGGGCTGTGGCCCTTGTTAGCCTGGGCCCGCCAGGCGCTGCTGCCATGTTGATGGACCAAACAGACTGGTAACTGAGTGCTGAGGACTGGGGACACAGTTAGTGACATAACAGGACCCATGGAGCCCAGCAGGATTCCTGAAGCTGACCTCAGCCTGGAGCGGGAGCCAGCCTACGACTGTCCCCAGACGAGATCACAATGGAGTTTCCAAGTCTACAGAGGACAACACAGATGTTAACATGATCTCTGCCACCACCGCCATAGACCCTCCTGGGAACGCTCTGGACCAGATTCAACATGCGTGTTCCCCTCCGAAGGGCAAGATCGAGGCATCAAGCATTTCTGAACTTCCACGTAACTCCACGCACTCCAAGCAGCACCTTCAAGTGCTGAATGCAGACCGTCACCCAGCCTGCCAAGGACAAGAGTCCCCCGAGGTGACACCTGGAACAGACACCGACGATTCCTCATCAAACTGTCAGGAATGTCTCGGACGTGCTAATGAACCAAAAGGGGACGTGGACAAGCAATGAGAAGCAATGGCAGAGCCCAGGATGCAGCGTTAGGACCCTGCGCAGTCGGTGTCTGTGACCGAGCTTGGCTCCCCTGGGAAGAATAGTCTATCGCACAGCCCAGCTCCAGCGTGCTCAGGTCAAACAAGCGGCCTCCTCCAGCCCTCCGTCACCACACGTGGCGAGTTGACACAAATGGGCGCGTCCTTAACTCTGCATCCCATGCACAGGAGGCGATGGCTTTTACTCCCTCTGCACACACGTCCACGTTCTGCACCCCACAAACCTTTCAAGCAGCTACTCAAATCACGCTGCCACCTTCCTTTTAAAACATCTTATTAAGGCAGACGGGGAAAAATTGGCCAAAACTGCAAGTCAACCAGTCTCGCCACCAGACAGACCCATCCGATGCAAAGAAGATGTTATTTAATAATCCCACAGTGACAAACTTCTATTTTTCCACCAACCGTATAAATCTCAGTAGCCCTGATTAGCTACCAAGCAACGCACTGAATCTGCCATCTAGACTGGCGCTTCAGAATCAAAAAGAAGGCAAAGAAAGGGGAAGGAGCAAACCAAACAAATGTTAGGGCCCAAAGCAGGTAAAGTTCACAGCCCGGTCGGCACTTCGTTTTCCTCTAGGTCCGTGATAGCTCCTCCTGCCCCACCTCTCTCCACACAGGGAGAAGAGTTGCCGGCGAGCAGTGAGCTCCTAGTCAGGTCCCAGATCATTTATTTTAAATAACAGAAATACTCAAAAAGAGGAATTGTGAAGAATTCTAAACAGACTTAAAATAAAGGTGGCAGTCCAGGGGCATGCAGGGCACCTGGGTCTCTGGCCCTTGCCCACCTCCCGTGTGACTTGAGGATGCCCGTGGGCGGTCCAGCCGCACGGAGGCCCCGGGGAAACACAAGGAAGAAATCCACCATGGCTCACACGGCTCCACTGGCCGGAATTGCTCCTTTGCCCCAGGCCACTCCTCCCTTCTTTCAGATGACAACTGGGACGTTGTGATGACACTGTTGCTTCAGCAACGCATGCCAGCTTCCAAATCGCTCCCCTACATTTCAGAGGGGACAAATGTGGGTTTGCCACAAGATCAACACCAAAGCAGACACTGCCTGTACTTCGGTTGTTCAGCCAAGAGGGGAAAATCATAAACCTGAAATTCTTTCTCCCTGCGGGCTTAAAATCTGTGCATGTTGCTTTAAGGTTTGGAGGGAACAGGTCGTGCCACGAAAGCTTGCGGACTCGTCCTCACCTCCCAGTGCGATGAAGGAGGTGCACAGCGGCCATCCAGCACAGATGCGGCCAGGTGCAATAATGTCGCCTCTGTGTGACTCACGCAACGGGGAGATCCCTCCACCAGCCCCAGCCTGACTGGGCCCCCGGGGAGCTCCTGCACTCTCAGTGCTGGCCAGGGCCTCTCTGCAGAGTGGACGGCAGGCTAGCCACCTTCCTGGGGGCATTTGGCACAGGCAGGGTGGGATAGAAGGAATCAGTGACATGCTTAGAGGCGGGGCCATGCAGAGGGCCTAGGGAGCACACAGGCCTCAGATGTCCGCCATGTCCCAGCACGGGACATAGATGCCACCTGCCAGGTGAAAGTCCTCATCCCACAGAGCGTGGTCAGGCCAGTGCTGCTTAACCAGTCCTGGGATAGTCAAGAAGAGTCATCACACGGTCCTCTGAGGGAGGCCCAGCCTCTTCCGGGGTGTGGCGGACTTACTGTGGACAACTTGAGCCGGAACGCCCAGCTGGACTGGGTTGACGTAGTTCTGGGCGTAGAGGATCCACCTGAGGATTGCTGCCAACACAACATAAAGGAGATGGGAGCAGAAGATAGCGGCGGGCTGTTTCCCAGAAGAAGCTGCTGCGGCTGGTTCTCCCAAAGGGGACTCAGCTGTTGTCGTCGAGGAAGGAGCTCGGGGCCTTGCTGTCGTCGAGGATGGCTGCTGATGCTTCAGGGGAGCTCTGGTCGTCATCTCTGCTGCGAGCAGCATATCCTGGTGCCAGCGAAGATTTTTTTCAGACATCATCTGCAGACACGGACGTCCACGGGACAGTGGGCTCCCCGCCCTTGATGAGATCTTTCGAGTCTCTAGTGCACAGACAGACATTCAGAGCTCTTCTGACATCTGGCTTATGGGTGAATATTGAAACTTACATGTGTCCTGTATTAAATCTGCTCTCTTGAAAACCACTGGCTCTAGAAAAATAACTAATACACAGGGTAAACTGAGGTAGAGACGCTCATTCCAACATCCCCACCCAGGAACTGCTGGACAACAGCCCTCCTTGTGTCTTTCTGCCCCTGCTGTGGCTGTCACCAGGCCGCCATTGCTCCTGTCGGCCTCAGCTTCCCCCACTAGCCCATCCGACCGTTCCCCCAGAAAAGACTTGCTCTTCTGTAAAACAGCACTGCAGGACAGTCCCACGCTGGGGAAACCTCTGCCTGGAGTCAAATGCCCTATGGTCACTCTGTCCCCCTCTCTTGCCCGTGGGGCCTCGGGCATCTTCAGGCATGGCCTGGCAAAGTGGGACACACCTGTTCACTGAGATTTTCCCTGCCTGCCCCGCCCCCACCACCACAAGTTTTCTGCAGTCAGCTGCACAACTGCAAGCCACAGCTCCTCCTTGGTACGGGGGGGGCGCGGGCAGAGCAGCCATGTGAGTGTCTCATTAGTACCGCCAGTGACTGCCAAGACCCTCCTCGGAGTCTGGACACTCATGGGGACAGAAATGACCAAGGTGCTTTTCTAGGAAGGTGGGAAAACGGGGAAAATTCACACCATCAAACCCTGGCTCCTTTTCCTCCTTACATACACCCCAGAGGACCCAAGGCTGCACACCTATCTCGGCAAAGCAAATGTGTATTTGTTCTCTTGGGCTGGTTTTCTTTCTTCTTTCCTTTTTTCTAAATGGTGGGAATCATTCCACTTTGCCATGAGGAATGCTGAAGAAATGCATAATTAAAAATGAAAAAAAGAAAGTCTTTTCAAGGCTGTTTACTTGGGTGACGAGGGTGACACAAATGTTTCTTTCTCCTCTCGGGGCCCACCCACAGAAAGGGGGGACAATGGTGCCCTGGGGCCCGCGGTGGCGGCTGAGCGCTGCTGAGCCCATTCAGGCGGCCCTGTGCCAGCGGCCACGTGGCCCACCGCTAATTACCGCGCATTGACTGAGTTCCAGGAGTTTCTGTGTTTACATAGTTTGGCAAGTCCCTCTTCATTAGTTGTCCAAAAAAAGATGAAATTCACTAATATTTCAGAAGAAAGAGCAGGCCGAGGAGGGAGAAGGGATCCACTCACTATCAATACGGAGTCCAAGCAGGATGTCTCTTCCTCCGTCCTGCTCCAAACTCAGACTAACTGCCCCCAAGCTTCCCGGGCAAATTCCCCAAGGTTCCTGCAGTCTGCAGCAGATAGACGTGCGGCTCCGTGACAGAGGCTTTAAGTTATCCTTGCAAGGAAATAACCGAAGTTACATCATTTTCATCAACATTCATCATTTTAATTGCCTGATTCTCCCCCAGAACAAAGTGACACTATAGTTTTATGGTATTTGATTAATGAGGGCAGGAAAATTGAAGTTTTTGCAATAAAACTAAAAAAAAATCAACAGACTTTTATGGTTTTTTCCCTTGTGATTTTAATTTGATGGCTCGTGTTTTCATTACTGCCGAGGCTGTACACTTTAGCTGGCAATTATGTCCCATCTGTGAAGCACTGTGTTACTGTGTTATTACAGTTTATTCTAGTAGCTTTTCAATCACTTTTGAGTTGGGCTTTACAAGTATTCTTGCAGCAGGTGGGCCTCCTGGCATGCGACCAGGAACACACAAAGCGCAAAGCTGGAGTTTAATGGCAGCATATGCATGTGGCAAGGCCCACCAGCTCTCCCCATATGCTGCCACGCAGCCCCTTAAGCCTGCCAGTCACTCTTCTTACCGACTACAGTCTCTAAGTAGTTTTCTGCCAGGGAAAAATATACCAAGGCAGCAAATTTCTCCAGTGCACCATCCTTATTACTGAGACAACCCTGTCATTAGCAGGAGCACAATGGACCTGAACTGGGGATGCATACCAATTAGGCTGCTCTCGGCACTTTGGCTTCTCATCTCTATGGAAACGCGCCCCCCTAGCTGCAGTGGACAGCAGGAATGTCCCCCCACCCATATGTCACCTAGTTAACACTGTACACTTTCATGTGAACCAAAATCCACTCTAGCCCTCTCGGTGGTGCGCAGAAAGGAAAGAAAACGGCAGAAGTCTTGTACACTGGGGAGGCCGTTCATCCTTAGAATTCCGGGTCCTGCTTGGCCGTAGGCAGAGGACGGGGGCTGTGTGATGGGCTGTCAGGGTCTTCAATCTGGAGATGTTTTCTCCCATCAAATCTAGCAGGGAGAGCTTAAGCAATTGAAAAGAAATGGCTTTGTCCTGGTGAAGAAAAATGGAGCCCAAACATTTTTTAAAACAAATTAACATAAAGAGTCCAAGAGGCTGGGACAGCTAGGTCCTGGGGCCCCCGACTTCAGAGCCCTCTCCTGGGGCTCGCACCTGCCCCCTGCACTGACACGCCAGAGGAGGCAGGCTGGCCTGAGCACTGGAACTTTGCAAAGACCAACACATACAGTCATTTGTTTTGAGGTGTGTGTGTGAGAGAGAGTTTTTATTTTGTGGCGACATCAGGACTCCCAAAACTTTGAACTGGACAAGACTCTCACTTTCACTGCCAGGGCAGTTGCCTGCAGACCATGCATGGAGGCTCAACTCCCGCTATGGTCCAGAGCAGAGCCCTGAGGTGCCACCTCCCGGGCCGGCCACGCCCACTTCCCGAAGGCAGCTCCAACAGCACCGTGCTCAGCACTCTGCGCTCAGCCCTCCTCTCACGAGTTACTTCTTCCTGCAGGGAGATTTTTCCTAATGCGGCCTACCGTGGTCTGCTTGCCTGGGAGGGAGCCCCAGCCAGTGACAGCAGGCACCCCAGGGACGGGCGCCCAGCAGGGGCGGAGCTGTAGCAAGAAGACAGGCTCGGCCTTCAGTTTAGGCCGCACTTGAGGCTGTTTAGAATACCCATCAAACGTGAGCTGCTGAGAAATAAAGTCATGCCCTTGGTGACAGCGATTCAGGAAGATGAGCGTGAAGCAGAGTCAGCGATCTGAGTCCCAAGCACGGAGCGTCCGGACTCTTCCCCAGGCCACTCAAGCAGAACGCAGGTTGCCATCCCGGAGGCAACGCTGGGAGCAGAGTGGCCATCAAAACGACGGTGAAAGATCCTTCGCTTCGTGAGCGTGATGATCGGGTTTTCATGCTTACGCATGATATGTGCCTCCCACAATCCTTGTTACGACGTCGGCACATTACCCGTCTGACGTGAAAAAAACAAAACGACGGTGAATACTAACCTTTAAAAAATGTATGGTAGCAAAAGGCATTAAACCCTGCTCAAACCTTCCCCGTGCTTTGCAGACACTCGTGCCATCGTCCTGTCGCTTTCTGCAGCTGCTCTGGAGCTCTCTTTCCTGAGTGTCTTTATCTGTGCTGCCCTGGCTGCCTCCGTGTCCTGAATGGATTCAAAATGTTTCCTTTTCACGGTCATTTTGACTTTGGGAAGAGCCAGAAGTCACACGTTGCCAGATCCGGTGAATAAGGTAGATGAGGACCCAGCGTCATGTTTCTACAAGCCTGCCTTTCCTTTGGGTAGCAGTTCTGGTAAGGACCTTCAGGAAAGAGGACTCTAGATCGGCTGCAGAAAGTGGCAAGAACCATGGAATGAGTGCGTTCCACATGACGGGGAGGATTTTGGGAGGGGAGTCATTGTGGTGCTTTTTTCACTATAATACCTTTTTTAAAAAATTTAAACATTTACCATATACTATGACCACCCCTTGTATAATGTGAAAGTCACTGGGTATCTCTGGGGGTAACTGATTCCAGCATAAAGTGTCCCCGTGGAAGTCTACACAACTTTGATTTTTGTTTTTCGGCTAAAGTCGAAAAACAAAAATCATGGAGGAGAGAGCCAGGCCAGGGCAGCCATCAGGCATTGGGGCCTCACTCAGCCCTGCACCCAGATGGGAGAGCGTCCAGTTAGAGAATAAGTGGGGTGAGGACCCCCCTCAGGAACCGCCCACCTGCTGCCCTGGTGATCTGTGTCTAAGTAATTGTCGAGGCCCACCCTCTCCAACCAGATGCTTCCGTCTATGTAAAGATCCACAGCCCGGGAACTAGAGCGATTTGTGTTCGCCCTTATTTATCATCTCCTTCTCCCCCTCCTCCCCCGATAAACTGGGTACCATTGCCTGTGGCCTTCCACCCTCTTCTGAGACACCACCAAGAAGACAACCTCCTCCTGTGACTTTCTCCATCCCGAAGGGGGATGGACAGACAGGTGTGGACACAGCTGGAGAGGTGAGCCTCTGTAGAGAAGTGCGTGTGACTCACGGGTCACTCAAGGAGGCTGCCCGGGGATTCCTCTGGGGGCCTCTTATTCCTAGACCCCGTGCTTTCTAGGTGGTAGGCAAGGACAAGACCCTCGTCTCAGACTCAGGCAAGGGCGGCCCCAGCCCAAAGCCCACCAGACTGAGGGAAAATGGTGGCTGGCATGGGCTGAGCTCCATGGAGCTTGCTACAGAGCCACCATGGCGTCTGTGTTCCCTTTCCGTGGCATCTGCAGTTCCCACTGCAGACATGCCCACCTGGTCAGGGCTGGAGATATCGCAGCATGGTGACGATGACAGGGCCTCTGTCTGGACAGGTGGGGGGCTCACAGACAGGCCTCATGCCTTCTGGCCAGGGTCTGGTTCTGACTGCTTCAGAGCCACTCTGATTGGCTGCAGGGTTGCTGCAGATGTGTTCTGATTGGCCGGAACCTGAACCCCGTGGCTGTTGGTCTGGAGGTGGCTTGAGTCTCCCCACAAAGATGCCTGTGTTGGGGTCTTGGGGCCCAGGGGCCATGCTGGGAGGTGAGGTCTTTCAGAGGTGGACCCAGTGGAAGGCCCTTGCCTTTGGAAGAGACCTTGGGACCCATCTCTCCCTGGCTTCCTGTCTGTCCCACACACTCTTGTGTACACTGCCTGCCAGGAGTTCCCTGCCACATTGTGGTGATAACCAAGTCTGCCCTGTGCAGTCTGTTAGCCTCCCTCTGGCCTCTGCCTCTGCACCCCTCTGTGACTGAATCATCCCTTTAAGGACGCCAAGTCCCCTGGGACAAACCAGGAGCTAAATAACCCTCCCTCTTTTTACAGCATTACCCACCCCAGGTGCTTCATTACAGTAATGAAAAACAGACAAACAGAGTCACCAACGTTCCATGTGTTGCCCTTTCTGACCCTGCTGTCTTTCATGGTGCTACAATGTCTTGGGCAGTGTTCTCCATAGATGGGTGAAATCTACCCCCAGAACCCTCAAATGGGACACATTTGGACACAGGAGGCTGCCAATTTGAGTTGCTAAGATGAGGCCCTGCGAGGGGTGGGCCCTGGTCCCAGGCGACAGGTGTCCTTATAGGAGGGAGGTTTGGGCACAGAGGGAAGCAGAGAGAAGTCAAGGGCACACAGGTGGGGGCCAGAAGGATGCCGAGGGGCAGCTGGGGAGCCAGGGCTCCTGCCCTGAGCCACGGAGGTGCCACAGGCCACCATCCCTTGGCACAGGATCAGTCTCTACTTTTGTTGTCTACAGCTGTCTGTCCTCAGTGCTGTGCTCCAGAGACCTCGGGACTCGAACACAAGCAGCGTCAGACGTGCTCCTGGGTTCATAAGATTAGGAAGGAAACGACATTTCGACCAGGAGCCACTGGCTCTAGGTTCCTGGGGATTCAGAGAATAACAAGCCCTAGGCTTGAATGTCACTCATCTTCACAAGAGAGAGCTGCATGCCCATCACAAGGAAGGTCTGATCCAGCCTGCTTGGTTCAAATCCCAGCTCTGCCACAGAGCAGCCGTGCTGCCTTTGACAAGTTACTCAACTTCCCTGAAACCCCGGCTCTTGCCTTAGGAAACGGGAACCATAACAGCACTTAACTCCCACGTGCTCTGTAAGGCTGACTGACTGACGTATGTTTTATCCATGTGAGAACAACACCCAGTGTGTAGTTAGTGCTCAAGGGATCATTATGTCTCAGGGTAAGATTCATTAGGGTCCACGTATGAAATTAAGCAACACGTTGGCCTAAGAGAGCAGGGAGAGGCTGTGTCCCAGAATCAGTGTGCACCGCACAAGGCAGCCCCAGTCCCCTGGGGACAGATCCTGGAGTTCCTGGAGCTCACACCCCCATCCCACGTCACTGTCCCCACGGGTGGCATCACTTCTGAACCGCGAGTCTTCCTTTTGGATAATGCTCTCTACTCGGTTATTGTCTACCTCCCCAAATAAGCAGTAAGCACTGAAAAAATGGGAATGATCTGTGAGGATCTTTGCATCTCCAAACCTTGTATGTTGCTTTGTACAGGCAATGAGTTTAAAATATTTAATGATCAAAAATTCAATGAGTTAAAAAGAAAAGTAACAGATAAAAACCAGGTAGTTTGTGACAGTCGGTGTTTGGATCATACTTCAGAGCTTGTGAGATGCTCTGACCTGCTGTCTGACTTGATGCAGCCCCAGGACTGGGTTTCTCTGTCTCCTCCTTCCCCCTCTGTTCCTCCCCTTCTTCCTTTCTTCTCATGGTGCAAGTCAGACCGGCTCAGTGTTCACTTGAGATATCTTCTCAATCCAAGCCTGTTCCTTCTCACTCGTTAGCTGCTGGGATTTTGGTGATGGGGGGTGATGGCGGTGATTGTGGGGTGATGATACCGGTGGTGGTGGGTGATGGTGACAGTGGTGGGTGATGACAGTGGTGGGGTGATGGTGACAATGGTGGGGCGATAGTGGTGGTGGGTGATGGTGACAGTGGTGGGTGATGGTGACAGTG
>PVJO010024897.1:0-23593 GCA_004026905.1 Hystrix cristata
GGCATCACAGTCCCAGACATAAAACTATACTATAGAGCTACAGTATTAAAGACAGCATGGTACTGGCAAAAAGACAGACCTGAGGATCAATGGAATAGATTGGAGGACACAGAAACAACCCCAGGCACACTCAAATACCTCATCTTTGACAAAGAAGCCAAACACCCTCACTGGAAGAAGGACAGCCTATTTAACAAATCCTGTGACTTTTTGCACTTAAAAAATCATCTCAAGATCAAGCAATGAAATCAATGCCAAGGTCCCTAGAGCTTCCTGTCGAATCAGGCTCTTTGAACACTGAGTGCCTTTTCAAAACATCAACTCATTATAATGTTTTTCTTTTATTTGGAGACATTTTTCATTTTCATTCCTTTGAACCTCTGTGATTTTATAAATAGTGTCCTTATTTACGGTCTGTTTCTGGCTTGTCGAGAACCTCAGAGTAGAGCAGCCTATTTTTGTGCTCTCTTGAGGAGACCTGTTCCCTAGTCCTCCCTCATTGTGAGTTTGTTCTGGGCTGTCGGCTGCCTGATGTTTTGATGTCTCTCTCCATTAACTAACTCTTGCCTTTCAACCACTGAGCTTCGGTTTCTTGTTTACTGGTTTCCTGTTACAGCTCTAGGCTTATTGCTTCAGTCTAAGTGTCAGAAGATTCCTTGGCAACTTCCCTGTCAGCTCTCGCCCCTTCTTCTCCACAAACTGCTTTTCACCAATTTGGCTTTGCAAACACAGCCTGTCAGCAGCTCCAAGTGTGGATTTTACCTTCGGTCTCTTAGACTGTGCTTGTTTCATTATTATTAAGAGGCAGTGAGGCTGATACAGAGAGCTGAACACTACAAAGTGTCATCGAAAGGCACAAGGAACAAAGCCTGTTCGGGATGCCTAAAAATCTTGCATAACATACATATTTCCTAACTTTTAAAGTTTTAATCATTTTAGAGCATCCAGCCAACATGAAAATACTCTTGTGTTTGTCCTTAGAATTTGCATACTGTGGTGCTTGCCATATGCACACTGCACATATTGTGGTGCTTACCATATTACAAATTCTATCTTATATGGTATTATATATTGTAGTTAATTTTATGTGTCTATACCCTCACAAGACTGAAATCCATTTGCATAGGATTGGTGTTTCAACCTTTGGATAATAGTGTCTAAGGTGGTGTACAGTAATAATGGGTCTCGAAATATGGTTGGTGAATTTAAAAATATTTATATAAATGTATCAGTGGAGAGGTGAGCCACCTATACTATTAACTTCTCTATCACTTAGGGAAATAAGACAGTTATAAAGGCAGCAGAAAATCCAAATAACAAAGGCTTAAGTACAGCATGTAAAAGTTCTCTCAAGTAATAAAAAGCCAAGGAAAGACAGCCATTGGTATCAATTTGGAAATTCAAGGACATCAAGGTTAAATGTCTGTAATTCTTGGCCTTTTTTCACTTAAAGATGCAAAGTGACTTCTCCAATTCAAGTGATCATGGATACCAGAAACATAGAAAGAGTCTGCAGGAAGAGAAAGAGTCTATACTAAAAAACAAAACAAAACAGAAAGTCAAAACCCCAGAAATTCCACCAGATTTCTGTTTGTATCTCCTTGGACAGAATTATGACAGGTTGCGTCCCATAGCTTTAAAAGGATATGAAAATGGGGGAGGGCATGTATTTGTTTTTGTCTACAACAGTACTGAGACTCAGCAGGCAAATCTTGAGTAATAATGGTAGTTCAATGCATTGAGGTGTATATATAATTGCAAGAACCAATGTGTGAATGAGAGGCGACTGAATGATGTCAACTATGGCTGCTTCACCACTGCACCCATACTGGCTGACAGAACCCAGGCCTTTTGATCCCTGAGCAGAAATGTCTGACTGACAGTATAGGCTTCATGAGAATCTCAATACAAGATATGTTCTCTTTTTTTAATTTAATGTCTTAATAATGTTTTTCCTGAAAAATCTGATATACATGACACTTAAATATAAGTATAAAAAAAACACAATACCTGTCTTTAAGCTGCCCTTAGTAAAGTGAACCTGGTAATGACAGAAGTGAACAAAGAGTCTTACAACTGGTCACCAAGAGATACTTAATTCAGCCTGGGTGCACACTTGAGCAACTGGGATTTCAGTCTGGGAAAGATTATCATAGGCAGCCAATGTGAAGTTTCGGTCTTAAAAAGATGAAAATAACTCATCAAATGCAGAAAGGTGCTGTTGGCATAGAAGGATCATACATGAATGCAAGGAGGGCAAAGAAAGTAAAAAGCTTTCTGGGGTCTGTTAACTTTTCCAGTGAAGCAAAGCAGAGTTTAAGGGATGATGACAATGGTAATGAAACAAGCTAGACGAGAGATAAGCAAGACCAAAAGGTATTTTTGGACAAGAGACTCTGATTGATTTTAAGGTGATTATTAGTCCTACGCATAAGGAAAATTAGCCTGGTTGTCCCAGTGGGGACAGGGTTTTGGAAAGATAAAACTGAAGAGAGGAAATTCAATTAATTATTTATTTCAATTGTTCAAAATATGAAGATATGTACCAAACTAATATCAGATTTGCAAAAAGGAGGGATTGATTCCACAGACATTAAACAAGGTCAAAAATAAAGACCATATTTACTAAATGCTGTGACTGTGCGTGGTAGACTGGCAGAGGAACCTAGTTAGAGGTGAAGTAGAAATGAGGGTAAAAACCTTAGGGCAGCTCTGATTTTCTTCATTTATTCATTGGTTCAACAATGATGGTTAAAGTGATTTTTCTACATGGTTGGGGTAACATACTACCTTACATTAATAAGACATAATAACACATATACTTGCTTATATTAATATCCATAATGTAAGTCATTTGGCTATTGAGGAGCCTAACAATGTGCTATTCAAAATGTTTTAGTTTAGATTAACACATATTAGTTGTACTTCTACTGAGGTTCAGTGTGATATTTCAACACATACATAGAGCATGAACTAATCAAATCCAGCTTCTATCTACCTCGCACTGCCTTTCCAATCTCTAGTAATTACTACTATGCATGTGGGTTGAGATTTTTTCAGAGAATGATACCTATCTTTCCATGTCTGGCTTATTTCATTAAAATAGTACCCTCCAGTTCTACCCATCTTGCTGCTAATGACAGGACTTCAATCTTATTTTTGGCTGAATAATATTCCATTGCCATACATACTAACTTTTCTTTACCAATTCATCTACTGATGGGTACCTAGATTGATTCCATCTTAGTAATTTTGAATACTGCCGTATTAAACATGGCCATGCAGGCATGTCTTTGGTATGCTTACTTTCCTTTGGATACATGCCCAGAAGTGGGATAACTGGGTGTCCAACTTTTTGGCTTGCCTGGGCCACATTGAGTGAAAAGCAGTTGTTTTTGGCAGCATAAAAATATGTAACACAGTTAACCTGTATGCATAAGAAAAATTCCTTTATTTTTTAATATTTTCATTATAATATTTTTAAAAAGGCAAGCAGCCTATAGGTTGTGGATTGGACACACCTTGATGACATTTTTGGAAATGATCCCAATCAACAATGTGCTTTCAGTTGTGGCTGAACAGCTTACTTCCTAGAGCAAATGCAAAGCACCAAGGAAATAATATGCAACAGTAGATTTGATAGCAAGGAACAGGCTTGTTCACACCTTGTTTTCATAGTGAGTCACATAGTAACCTTCAAAACTACTCACTAATGAAATGAAAAACTTACTACATTCATCTTTATAGCAATTATAGAATAAAATCTAGTACGTAAGATGTCAAAAAAAATTCTCAACCCAGAAGGAATATGGTACAAGCTTCACAAAGCCAATGCTAGTAATTAGACAGTTACAGAGACTTATAACACATGTAAGAATTAAATTATGGTCACAGGTTCAGAGAAAACGGAAAGAAATGTTGAATTAGAATTATTTCTCAAATTAACATCTATTATCCTGTTTTTATATCATTTATGACAGTGTCCCAATGGTCACTAATTCAATACCACCTGTCATGTCACTGCTTTTATCAGCCCAAACAAGTGATAACAATCCGGTTTGCAAAAAATAGCAGAAAAAAGTAATTCCCCAAGAAATCCTGGTTTCGACGCAAGAAGGAAATCTCTAGTAAAAGATTCCCCTACTCTTTTTCAAAAGACTAGTTTCCTCTATATTTTTGCACTGGGGAATTGTTTGTCCTTAAGTACAACTAACTGAACAAATCAATACAATTGAATAAGCATGATTAAATTAAGTACACAGCACCGTGGTTGTGTGCCAACTTCCAGTCAACCCTCAACTAGAATCTTGGCCTTTCCAACTTAGGAATTTTTAGCTTCACTATGCCTCCCCAATAACAGAAACAATAGACTGTGAGAAATAAATGCTCCTGAGGCACTCAACCTCCAGTCGGAATTACAGTAAGTCTTAAATACATGTTAATGTGAAGAATGTACCAACAACATCTTGTGAAGTAGGGACCTGCACTCTTCTTTCACAGGTGAAGCGACTGAGCTTCCAAGAGTCACCGACTCTCTTGTTCAAAGTCAAATTTCTCCAAAGTAGTGAAAACAAATCTGAAACACATGTCTGCTATGGCAAGTTCATGGCTCTGATTTTTTTTTTCATCCTTTCAACAAAGCAACAATTACTATAAATGCTGTACTGAGCTTACACCTTCACCATCAGTCATGAGGGGAACACATAGAAGAAAACAAAAAGCTTGCCACTGTAGCTTTGCAAATTATCAAGTTTAGGACACAAAACCTATAAGAAATGGTTAAAACAATTGAGATAATTTAGAGATAAGAGAACAGAGAATTACTTTCAATTATTAAATTTATAGAAAGGTGGTTTACAATATTATGTACAATTAAATTTACAAGGATGGGTTAATTATTTCCAAAAGACTAAAATTTAAATGCAAGGGAAACGTAAGAGTTATAAAATAGTTTCCTAGCTGCCAACTCTGACTAAAATCTTACAGGGTTGGGGGGGATTGGGGGCACTCATATCTGATGGTAGGGAGTATTTACGAAACTGATTTATGATTCACAGATGAATTATGATTATATTTGTAATTTCCACAACTATAGGGAAGATGCTGGCTTGAAATAAAATCTAAAGACTTAGATTTTTTTCACAACAGATACTTTAAAAAGCAAAATATTTCTGAAATCTTGTTTAATTATTAAAATACCCATAAATTTACCAAGAAGGAATTGTTAGTAGCAACTCACCATTTAACTGTTACCATCAAAGAACTGATTATCCCACAAAACTTTTATCCCATTGTATAATCTCACAATTACTAAATGACATATGAGCTTGAAATAAAGAAGTTTTAGATATTCCCAAATCCTGCTTTAAAGCTGAACCACTGACTCACTGATCCTCACGGGTAAAAGAAAAAAAAAACTTAAATGCCTATTTCTACACAGTTACATGCCATACTGACTATGTCAATCTAGCATCAAAAGAGGGTCTATCGCCCTCTTTTTAACAAAACAAGAATAAAGCACAATTTCTAAATTTCACATCAACATATACACAATCACACCAGGGGGCGCTCTTAACACTAAAATGATGGATGACATATTGTAAAACACGTGGTGGTCTCAGCTGGCCAAATGAAAGATTTTTCTATGTATTACTTAAAACAAGTGCTTATCTCTTGCAAATGTTTGCTGGCAATACCCACAGTTTCTTTTGCATCCCACTGTTTACACAGTTAAGATTATCAAGTTAGTCTATCAAGTAAAACATTTTCAGCTGATAGGAAATATTTTATTTTGGAGACATGTGTCTACTCAGACTGGCATCTGTCTCTTGCTCTTCCTGTAGTTGTACTGATTCTCAACAATAAACAGAGTAATAAAGAGTATATATAATTTTTAAAAAGGGCTTCAGGGTGAATTTTATTTCTGACAAAATCTTCTACCAGATTTCTAAATTTAATTTTTTTCCATATAAAATGAAAAATGATTCTCAAATGGTATCTAAAGTTGAAATTCACAATTAGCGAAATATTAATGTAGGTAATATGAGCCTTTCCATACTTTTTCATTACCTGGCAGAGACAATGAAGCCCAGATGCTCTCCTCAGAAAGATCAAGATTTGGCTTCCTAAAAACACAATCAGAAAATCAGTATGAGTCTTCAAAGAAATTAAAAAGGAAAAGGGTTAGCATAGGCTATGTTAATCAGAGAAAAATCACCATATACCATTCCATCAAAAGTAAATATTTTCATATTTTCATACAGAGGACATCTACTTACATTTTATGAAACAATTCAAAGTAGAAATGAAACCTTACAAAGTACGTGAAAGGATGAGAGGACAGCAATCTATCTTCCTACAGTAGTAGAGAAACAGTTTGTAAGCTTTTTTCAACACAGGAATGCTCTCTATTCTATCAGCTACCCCCATGAGTCACCATTCACCCAGCGCCAAGAACAAATATGGCAAATTCTGGCCAAAATTCTCATGGTACACATGCACAGCAGTCACCCTCTGTGACCTGCACTCAGGGAACAGGAATGGACTTCTCTACTGTTTGTGCTTTAAATCAAATTCACCATCGTGCTAAAACCCCAAATACTATTGAAAGAAAGAAAGTATTTTATAACAAGGGAAGGAATTAAAGTAAAAATGGACCTGAAGAAAAAAATACATTTGCTTAATACTTTAAGGTATGTTGAATGACAGAAGTCCAGCCCCAGAAAGCAGTTTTTAAATTTATTTGTACATGTTTGCAATTCATGCGGTTTACAATCATCTTGGGGAGTAGTTACATGTACATATTACAGTTTTTTTTTTTCCCTAATCCCCTTCCTCTTCCCTCCCTCTCCCCTCTCCTCCTCTGATTCTCCTATCATCTTTTACATACTTACTGATATTATTGGTCTTAGCTCATGTTATGGCACATTTTTACACTGACTGGGGTTATTAGGATCCTGTACATGGCATATCTTTATTCCTCTCACTTCCCCTTCCCCTCCTCCTCACCCCTCATCCTTGTTTTCTTGGACCACTTCCCTATTAGATGAGATCTGTCCCCTTGTCCAGTTCTATCTGTCCTTTATCATTTTTGAAATTAAAATAAAAATGGATCAAAGCTCTGAACACTAAAACAGAAACATTAAAGCTTCCGGAAGATAACATAGGTAAAACACTTAAAGACCTAGGTGCAGGAAAAGATTTTCTAAGCAGAACCTCAACTGCACAAGAAATAGCAGCAAGAGTCAACAAATGGGATTATAGCAGACTAAAAAGCTTCTGTATACCAAAAGAATCAATCAGTAGAGTGAAGAGAAAACCTACAGAATGGAAAAAAAAAATTTTGCCTGCTACTCCTCAGACAAAGCACTAGTACCTACAATATATACAGAACTCAAAAAAATTAAACCACCTAAAATTAAAGACCCAGTCAAGAAATGGGCTAGAAAAGTGAACAGAGACTTCACAGAGGAAGAAATATAACTGGTTAACAACTTAAAAAATGTTTTCATATATGAAAAACTGTTTGACATCTCTGGCCATTAGAGAAATGAAAACTAACACAATACTAAGATTTCATCTTACTCTAGAAAGAACAGCAATCATCAGGAAATCAAACAATAACAAATGCCAGCTCAGCTGTGGCAAAAAAGTTTGTACTAGTTTGTACTAGTTTGCACCCCTCTACACAGTTGGTAGGGATGCAAACTAGTACAACCATGATGGAAATCAGTGTGGAGATTTCTCAAAGAACGGAACTTAGAAATTCCATATGACCCAGCTATTCCTCTGCTAGGTATCTTCCCCAAAGAGCTTAAATCATCATACTACAGTGATACACGTATACCAATGTTTATTTATTTTTTAATAAAAATTTTACTCGTACATTTTAGATATACATAATGATCATATTCATCACAGGGGTTTGGCACCTCTACATGCTATATTTTGATTTTCCTTTTTTCCCTTTCCCCTACCCTCCCTTCAGTCAGACATATGTGAGTAAATATTGCATTGTTTCTCTGATATTAGAAACCAAAAGTGTAAATAAGAACCAAAATGTGTAACAAAGATTGTGAAATAGAAAATGTTCAAAGGGGTTAAGGAAATAAGAAAGGGGGAAGAGGGAAAGGAAGGAAGGAAGGGAAAAGGAAAAGGAAGAGAGAAAAGATAGAAAAAATGGAAACAAAGATGTCATCCCAATGTAAATCCTGGAAGCAGCCTGTATACCCATCAACAGACAACTGGATAAACAAAATGTGATAATGGAATACTACTCTGCTATAAAGAATGACAAATTTGAGGCATTTGTAGGAAAATGGATGCACCTGGAAACTATAATACTGAGTGAAATAAATCTGACACAAAAGCTTAAATACCGTATCGGTATCTCTCATTGGAGTGCGGCAAAGTACAAGCACAGAAAGCAGATTTTAACACGGTTTTGGAGACTCTGGGGGTGTTACAGGGAAATAACTCCCAACCTGTTATATGTGCCCAGTTCCTTTCTCACAATGCTAATAAATGGACTGGAGGACAGAGGAGGTGAAGAGTAGGAAAGTTTTATTAAAAGAAAAGCTCCTGAGAAGCAGGAGGAGACTGAAGTGGTAGCCACTAAGCTCTTTGTCTAGGGAGACTTTATTACCTTGGGTCAAACTACCATCGGCCTAAAGGGTGACAAGTACAGTGGTACCTTGGTTCACGAACTTAATTCTTTCTATGATTCTGGTTGCAAACTGAAATGGAGGAGGTTCACAGGCCGTGCCACTGTGCCTCCATCTTGGGGCCTAGTTTCTGTCAACACAGCCCTTGACCACAGGCTTGGTTTGTCTCATCTCTACTCTGACTCTGTCTCGGGCCTGGTCCATCCTAACTGACCATCAATCTCTGACTTAGCTATCTACAAATGGGGGACAGGAAGAAAACAGGAACATAAGATAAAATGAGAACAGGCAACAAAGAAGAAAATGTTACAAGAAGAATATGTTGGGAGATGAAAGATGACAACTGTTGCCTGCTTTACAAGCCTTCTTGATCTTTGAAATGAAACAAGCATTCAGAGGTTTGCCAAGGTATGTGCAACCTGGTTTAATGAGACACACAACATCTGATATGAAAGAATCTGGCAAATGGAAAAGCTGCATGAGTTTCTGTCAACAGAAAAGTATGAGCATCCTATGTGGTCTATTCTTGCTAAACGTGGATTCTGAAACCCTTGCAAAGAAATAGAGTTTATTCTCAAATAGGACTGAAATGGCTGTCAGAGGGCCACAAATGCCCTGTATTTGAGATCAGACCCTCGTGCCAGCTGAACATAATAATATTAACCAAGAAACAGCAAAATTTTCAAAAAATTCTGAGGAAAAATAGTTTTACAAGCACTTAAGATTCCAGCAACAACAAAGGTGCTAGAAATACCAAGACAAGAACAAGAACAACTGTATTCATTCAGTCAGCTGGTCATTAATCCAACTTAAGGAGCACCTATTTATGTGTCAGGCACATTAATAAAAACTTGGAATACAGCAATGAATGATACAGAACCCTGTCCTCATGAAACTTACACTCCAGAATGCAACAGAGACACTAAACAGTGACTATAAAAATTATAGAATGCTGTAAAATGGTAAGTACTATGGAGAAAATGGAAGGGCATAAAGCAAAACAGACTGTATCTATGGGGAGAAAAAAAGAGGAAACTAGGGTAGACCTCATCTATAATGTTTCATGTATGGAATGCCATGATGGGGAATGGAAGGATTCAGCCATTACAGGTATCCAGGGAAAAGATGGTTCCAGCAAAAGGTCCAATGAATGGCCCTAGAGTTGAAGGGTACCTTGCCTGTTGGAAGAACAAGTAAGCCAGTGTTCTAGAATGGAACCCCCCCCAAAAAAAGGAAAATGGTAGAAGTCAGAGAAATAACAAAACAAGACAGATTATTGAGAATAAAATGGGAAGAGTTTCAACAAAATGGAGTGAAATGGCCAGAGAAGTCATAGATTTTAGAAACAGGTAAGAGAATTTTCTGAAAAACTAGACATTGGTGTGGCAGAATGGAAAGACTTAAGGATGATACAAATGTTTACTGATTTGAGCAACTAAAAAAATAAAGCTGGCATTTAGTGACAACACCAGGAAAACATGGGAAAAACAAGGGATAAGAGGAACAACACCAGGAAAATATGGGGAAAACAAAGGATAAGAGGAACACCACCAGGAAAACATGGGGAAAACAAGGGATAAGAGGAACACCACCAGGAAAACATGGGAAAAACAAGGGATAAGAGGAATATACTTACTTGGCTTTGGAAGTGTGAAATTTCAGACACACATTAAACACAGCCCAAAGAAACAATATAAAATAAGCAACTTGCTCTGTCAATATGGAATTTAGAGAAGATCAAGTTGTAGATATAAAACTGAGGGTTGTGCCTTCACTGACAGAATTTAAAGCCATTATACACAAGAAGAAATGATTTCAGACAGAGGAGTAAGGCCAGAGACCCAGTCCTGGGGTGGACATTCTTGAGTATCCCATTCGCTTCATGTTCTGGTGCTCATGCCCCTGTATGATTCCCCTCTCCTGGAAAGCAGGCAGACCCTGTATCTTGCTTCAAATCAACAGAATATATGAGAAAAATTAAGTGACAAAATATATGTACATTACGGTGCGGTACATTATTTCATTATATAAAATTGTAGCTCCCTTTGTCCTGGGGTTTTTCTCTTATTAGCAACTCTTGTGAAGCAAGCACTTTTCCTTAATGGCAAGGAACTGAGGGTTCCTCCAGCTGCCAGTCTGCAAACCTTCCAGCCTTCAGCCAACAAAAAAAGGCGGCCCTCTCTCCCACGACATCAAAGAAATACATTACACCAACAATCTGACTGTATCTGGAAATAAAAAGACTTCGCATTCTCTGTGCAGGGCTTGCAGGGGATCCAGTTAAACTGTGCCCACACTCTGCCCCACAGAAACTGTGAGCTCATAAAGCTGTGTTGTTTTAAACTAAGTTGGTGATAATTCGTTTCACACCAGTAGAAAAGTAATATAAGCCCTAGGTTACTCCAGGCTTTAGAGGCCAAGAAGATAAGCAAGAGTAAAGAAAATGACCATGAAAGAAAGTCCAGTGAAGTAGGGGAGAACGCAAGAACAAAGCATTTCTCCAAGAGGCATATCACCACATTCCACTCAGAGATACAGAAAAAAGGCAAAGGGCAAGATGAGTAGACGAGTACGCTGACCTTCCAGAAGCTGCGAGGTACTCAGCAATCAAAGGGACGTGAGAGACCAGGTCTGGCTAGCTCCACTCTAGCCTCAGAGTGCTCTCCTCCCTCTAAGAGAAGGTGAGAAGAGGGACCGATGCTGCACAGGAACTGGTAGAAGCCAGAAAGTATTTCATTTCTTTCTGCCACAAACACACATTCATTAACAACACGAGTTCTCTCACTGAAAGACTTACAGCTAATTTTAAACACTGATAAATTTTCACATATAGATATTTGTGGTTTTGTTTTGAGGGAGAGGGTCCTTGTAATCTAGCCAGCTGTTCACTGCTAAGTAAATGACACTCGGCCTTATCAGACTCTTCAGAAGTCCCAATTAGTGCCAGAACTGTGCTACTTCACTGTTTATAAGGCTCTGAAGGTTAGTACTTCAAAACTGGCTAACAATTCCAATCAAAGTTGGCTCATTTTAATTACGAAGTAGCTAGCATAACCTATTTGGAGCTTTTCATTGTTGTAGGACATGCTTAGATTGGCTTTTATTTTTCCTAAAAAAAAAAAAAAAAAAAAACACTAGAACCAAATCTAATGAGCATATATTATGGCATGGATGTGATTTATTGTTCTTACTTAGTGAAAGAAGTTCCCTACTGCTTTTTGTAACATCTAAAATTGATAAGCAAACTTATACTGTTTATAAAGTACTGTCATACAAAGACTGTTGTGCCTTAATGTTACTAGTATTCAGCTTTTATCTAGATTTATTTACCTCATTTTCTTGTAATCCCATTTTCCTATAATCGTTTGAAAGTTATTTCTCCTCCAGTCATTCAATGAAGATTGAGCACTTATTTAGTCACACAGAGGGACAAGTTTGATTTAAAATATAAAGTATTTAATGTTCCAGTCTTAGAGGACACATGTCAAATGTATCCCTTTATGTCTTCAATACAATTTATCTATGTGTGTATATGTGCACATATACATATTTACATATGTACTCAATATGTGTATACATACGCATATATGCTCTGCAATACACCTCTGGAACTTTTGCCATGAACTTTTCTGTAGGTTTTGCTCCATTATCAAGGTTAAGAGATTAAGTCAATTTCTCCTGTGTTCCACTTTATTTCGTCTTCATTAGTCAGTAATGTCCTTGACACTGTGAATCCCACAAAAGTCTAAAACTGGACCGAGGCATAGAGGCCTATTTTATTATGGGCATCTTTCATGTTTTCTTTATGTGCCTCTCCTCATTTGAATGTATGCTTTCACATGCTGAAACTTCCTATTAGCTTTTCACTGATGCAACTTCTAGCATAAGTATTCCATAAACATTAATTGACTGATCAGCAACTTTCTAAAATGATTTGAGATGGCAAGCATGAAAATGGAAATATACAGCTAGATAACCAAACAAAAATATACCACCATATATATGCTCAGTAAGTGCCTACATAATTTTCAATTCATACTTTTATTCAACAATTTAATATACTGACAATGACTATTTTTTAAATATGTCCATATAACTGCATTTAAAAATTAGGTCTAGCTCTGTAAATTCTCACAGCTACTACAGAAAGAGAAATTCAGATTGTACAACCATATTTTCAATCAAAAGAAGCATTTCTTTTTTATCAATGAAGAAAATTGGTCCTTGATGATATATCCTAAGAATTTATTGAAAAGTTTATTAAATTTAAGGAAAAATTAGAGTACATCTCTTCCTTAATAGTCTTAGGAAAGATAAAATGACTTCAAATTGCTGAAATTAAGGCACTAAATACACTAAGTTATAAATATTTTTCTAAGATTAACACTATGATTCTACTGACTGTCACTCTCTGTGTTACTGATGTACATACCCACCAATATTTATTTATTTGGACAAGCTGATATGTATTTTCAAGACCAAGAAAAAAAAGCAGACTGCTAAATGAACAGGAATTTATAGTTTGTTGTCCTTTCAAACTGTACAATGTATTCACATAGTATAGACATCTCATATGAAAAATATACTTCATTATACCTAATATTAATATCTATTTTCCATTTACCAGAAAGATTTTACTTCATTTTAACATCAGGTATCACATGAAGTTGTATGAGTATACAAAATTTAACCCTGTAAAAATACTTAAAAAATATTAATTAATTACAAACATTCTAAAGAGTATAGTTATTTACTACAGTAATATATTAGTGAGACAAAATGTTAAAACTTTGCTACTCCACACAGGTCACTTTGCCTGTGAACACTGCCGAGTTGTTTAACTCACTGTTCTGACAAGTGCAATTGTTAGGTGACTTGGCTCTGTACAATGCTGATAAGCCCAAAGATCTGTGCTAGGTACCTAATCCAAAGGCAAAGAATTAATTAAATCTGCTTGTAATATTTTCAGTGAGGACAGATTCAAAAAAAAAAATGTGTGGCCCAAGCTAATGTCTTTGGATTTGACTAAGAAGTGCCAAGAAAAAGAAACTGACAGATCTGATGGTGGTAGAAGCATAAAGAAAGAGGTAGTCCAAGTTTTTAGGAAACACAGGCACAAAGAGCAGTAGAGTTACCATTAGAGATGTTTCGGCCTAAGGATATAAGAAGGATCTAAGAAAGTAGGTGCCCCCCAAGAGGACTAGCTTTGCAGTTAGATATGAACCCATCTGAATCCTAACAAGAAAACACCTTTGTTTTAAGATAACTACCACAAGTATTAGTTGATGTGAACCAGAAAAGATAAACTAGAGCAACTGTATATCCAAGGTAGGACAAATTAGTTTTAAAGTAGTCTTCTTAACCATTAATTTTTACATTTTTACTAGTTCATGTTAATAGGTTTCATTTTAGCACATTTGTACATGACATACTTTAATCATCCCCCAATTCCTTCTGTCCCACCCCTTCCCTTAGTTTTACAGTCTTTTGTGATTCAGTGTGTATAATGTATTTTGATTATATTCATTTCTCCCTATTACATGCCTTACATTCTTTCCCTTCCTTCTTTCCTTCCTCTTATCATCAAATAATATCCTCCCTTCTAATTTCTTGCCATCATTTTTAGATGCCACAAATTAGGGAAAACATGCCATATTTGTCTTTCTCAGTCTAGCTTACTTCATTCAAGATGATGATCTCCAATCTATACACTTTTCTACAAAAGACAAAATTTCATTCTTTTTTATGGCTGAATAAAGCTGCATTGTATATATATATATACCACATTTTCTTTATTCATCTAGGCCGCTTTCATATCTTAGCTATTGTATCATTATACACAATAAACATTATTGTGTACATTATATTGCAATAAACATGGATATGCATGTATCACTATAGTATGGAATGTAACTCAGTATAGCAACTATAGAAATCAATATAAGGGTTCCTTAAAAAGCTAAAAATAGAACTACCATTTGATTGAGCTATACTGCTCCCTCATATACCCAAAGGAATTAAACTCTTAAGACATATCCCCTACTCCAGATAAAACTAATTACAAAACATAAAGGAAGGTTAATGGACTCAATGAATTTTGATAGTATTTTTAAGCTTTTTTGAACAGACACAAAAATTGCAAAATTCTTAAGAATTCTCTTACATCCATCTTTCATTTATTTCCTCTGTTAATATCTTACATAAGTACAAGGAATTAACAATAAAACAATATGATTAACTAAACTGTAGAACTTGACACTCACCAGTTTTTTCACTAATGGTTTTTCTGTCCCAAGATCCTATCTAGAATCCCACACTGTGGTCAGTTGCTAGTTCTCCTTAAGCCTCCTCCAGTCTATAATAGTCCCTAAATTTTCTGTTCTTTCACGACCTAGGCACTTTTGAAGAGTAATGACTAGTTATTTGTATTTTGAGATGCCAAAATCTTACTTAGCTTGCCTTTTTCCTGTCTTCACCCTCAAATCAACCACTAAGAGTCCTTATTCCTTTAAGTAATGGTGTTGGGAGAGTAAGATCTAATTACTGGGCATAATCACTGTTAATGGAGGGTCACTGCCTCTGAACCTTTCAACTGACACAGCTAAGTTTCATATGCATGTTTACACATATATGCACATATGCACACACACAGTTGATTTTTGTTATTTATGATTATATTTGTATTCAACTATTGGCTGAAATTAATTTGTAACTCCAAAATCAACACAGTCATTCACAGACATGCACAGAGCAGTGAAAAATCAGTCTCTCCAAGCCCAAGATCCCCGCTGTGTTAGGGCAAGGCAATGCTCCATCTTCTTGTTCCACTTCCTACACAGCAAACGTATGTCCTTCAGGCAATCTATATGATATGAGTCACATTTTGTTTGTGTTTTTGTGCTTTTGGGTGGTGATTTCACTTTTTAAAATGGCTCTCAGCGTAATACTAAAGTTCACCTAGTTGTTTGTAAGCACAAAAGGCTGTGCTGTACCTTAGAGAGAAAATATACGGGCTGGGTAAGTTTCACTCAGGAATGAGTTATAATGTAATTGGTTATGAGTTCAGTACTAAAGAATCAACAAAATATATGAAATAAAGTGTCTAAAATGAAGCCTGCATAAAACAAGGCTATGCAAAAGGTCACAAAAATATGACCACAAGCTTGTGAAAATCTAACCTCGTATTTACTGTAGAAGTTCAGTGTTTACTAGTTCAGTGTTTTATGGACCGTAACTACTGTAAATAAGAAGAACTGACTATATTTTTAAATCCATCTATCTGCATATGCATCATAAACAATGAGTTTATGTCTAATTCCAATCTATGTAACACCATAGTATTTGAGACTTCTCTGCTTTGCTTATTTATATTTCTTTTTGCAACATTGAAAAACCTGACTCTCCTTAACTAAAATTGATTTAATTCTAATATACACATTAAAATTCTATAAAATATGTGTGTATATAAGCTGAATGCTTCGCTAGCCCATCGCTCTATTAGAAACACTTGTACAAATTAATATTACAGCAGTTTTGTACAATTTTTGGTCTTTAGCTATACAGTATCCAGTCATGATTATCGTTTCCACAGTAATTTTGGTTACTTTCTTCCTTATTCCCTTCAGTGTGGTTATATTATTCATTTGTTATGCAACTAGCTTTCTGCATTCTGTTTGGCTTCTGCTCACATCAGTATTTGTTTTAATTATTGATTTGTTTATTTTAATGATTAAAAAACATTACTATAATTTTAAGAATTAGAAGTAGACAAAGGATAGACCTACGGAAGTGTAATTAATAATATATCTTCATTCATTTGATTCTGCATCATGTACAAATGATGAATTTCACTTTTATCCATTTCCATTGGATTCTGGAACATGGAGTTGTATATAAGCAGGTAAGTGGAAAGAGAAAATTTAAAAGCCAAAGAATCAAATGTCTTAATTTTAGGTAATTCAAGTTAATGTCAATTCTGATTCCTTAAAACTATTTTCAATGATATAAATCTTAAATCGGCAATATATCTGAACAGAATATAGAGCAATTATTTTTAAATTGGACTATTTTGCAGTGACTCATGATTAGTTATTTAAATACAGTGTCATCTACATTAACATATGTATTCAACTACAATATTTTATGGTTTTCCCATTTTCACTGGACACCTGGCTGCCTAATACACTGCGTTTTAAAAAAAAGAGATTACAGATCCCAGATCCCAGGAAGCTCTCTAACAGTACAGAACTGTTAAGAAAACAGTGAGATTTCAAATTATGAATAGCTTAATTCTATAAGATAGTATTCAGGATGATAACCTTTGGCCATAGGTGGCTATTGAAATTCAAATTTAAATTTGTTAGAATAACCATACTGGACAGTGTAAACATTTTCATCCTTGCTGAAAGTTTTATATGGTAAATTCCATTAGCCACCCAGGACATATATATGAAAGGAATGCATAAATAGAAGAAAATCACTGGAACAAAATCTAGCAACATACAACAAGAGATGTTTATATTCTGTAACACTGTGACAGTTAATAGATTGTGTCAACTTAAATAAGAAAGGTGCAACTAAATTGGCTCAGCATAGTTCTGCATCTGGCTGAGGGGATTTGCTAAAGATTTGCTGGTATTTCCTGCTCATGAGTATCAGCAACCAATGGGCTTGCCACCTAAATGGTATAAAAGGGAAACAGAAGGAAGGCTCACTTCTGTTTCTTCAGAGGAACTCCAGTCCTCACCCTCACCTTGGATGTCATCTCTGGGCTTCCAGCACAGACTCTTCAGCTTTCTATCAAATGCTCTTCAGCCTTCTGATACAGACTCACACAGGGCACTACAGTGAGCTCCAGGGCTTTGACTGGATCCTTTGGGTCTCCAGCATGCAGACAGACCTTTTGCACTCTTCCACACCTGACTCTGTGGGTGGCCACTGTCAACCGATTTTGTAAATTCTCAAGTATTTGTCTACCTTGCATTAAATTCGTTTTCATGGTAAGCACCGATTCATACAAACATACAGCAAGAATTTTTCTAATACAAGACACTAGTAATAACCAAATATCCAATAGAATGCAAACATTAAAATAATAGTATGTTCTTATATTAGAAAGCTGCTAAAAATTAATGACTTTAGATGTTTAGGTAGGTATTTCCATGGAGCTCAGAAACAGATAATTAACTGTTTTAGGTGGATTTCTCTAAGTGCTAGGGTAACAAAATTTTTTATTCATATTTTTGACAATTTCAAAAGTATTCAAATAAGTCTAAATTATCTGCTTCCTTAAGCTCCTACAAATCACAGAGGCCTAAATCCAGGCTGAGGATGTGACTATATCAAGATTTCCTTTCAACTCCCCCCCACTCCGCCCCACAACTAATGTCACCTAACGTGCTTCATTTCATAAACCTCAGCTCAGCACTTGAGGCTGAGACATTAATCCTCACCACTCAGGATTGATTTACATGGACTTAAATACTTGTCACGGCATTCATAAACTCTTCTCAACTACAAAATCTATTTCCCATTCCTCTTGTCTCTTCTGGTTGGGCTTAATTCAGCTTTAGAGAGAAAAATGATATAAAAAAAGATGAACAGGAAATTCCTGCCCAGCTAGAAACTATAGTTTATCATCTCAGCAGATCTCCTTTTCATAGAAAGAATAAAATCAATACTTGAAGACCAAAAATACCCCTAAATGAAAAGAAATTTTTGAGTAAATGAGAAAAGTCTAGAGATAAAGTTACTAAGAGAATTGTTTTACTCATTCAAAGTCATCAATAGATGAAAGTTTTTTCTTATTTCTAAAGCCAAGCATTAGTAAGATATTTGCATTAGAGTAAACCAGAACTACAGTAATTTCAGAACTCAGTTAGATAGAATGCTGAAAATACTTCAAGAGACCTGAGTAATGAAAGCACAAACTTTCAACTTTAAAAGTCATAAGTCAAACAGTAACACATAGCAAAACTGAAAAATCAGTCAATACTATACTAGGTTTTACACATGGACATGACGAGTTCATTACAGAGTGAAGAAAATAAGCACATGGAGTCTGGTAGTACAAGGCACTGAACTGGAGCCTGCTGTTAAGAGCCAAAAAATCTCACTTATACCACACACCAGCTGTATATTCTTTAATGGTTTCTTAGTCTTTCCATTCCTCAATTTTTCCTACCGTACACTGAAGATATAATAATACTTACCCTATATGGCTCTTATGCGAATAAAATTATGCCACATGGCAAGTTAGTAAGTCCTAGCTGATTTGGATCGGGAGGTAGAAACAACTATTTCAGTGGAATCCATTTATTTGGTATATAAATACCACTAAGAAGCTAAATTTATTTTTAAAATGAAAAAAAAAATCAGTTTGAATAATGAGCCCTAGATCTTAGCTGAGGGTGTTCAACCTCCAGGTGAACTGTGGGCCTACAATTTTCTCTTCTGGACTCAGCTGTGTCATGCACAAGAAGGTATGCTAAATAAGATGACATAAGCTTTACATTCCCGTGCTGCTCCCAAATTCCTATGATCTATTAAGTTGGGAGAAAAAAAGCATTTTAATATGACTCCCTACAAAATATTTTCACAGTAGGAACTGAAATAGTAGAGCATTTCAGCATATTTATGTAACAGCTAAGTTAAACAAAGAGCAAGTAAAATTTCCCAGTGGAGAGCTACAGAAGTAGAAACTGATCAAAATGAAGAGTGTTTATATGTATGCAGCACTAAAGTTTTAGCAAATAGAGGGAAAAAAATCTGAAAACTCAACCCTGGTGTTAGAGTAAAAGGAATAAGAGAATTATTTTCTTTCTCTGCCTTTCTTCTTCACATTATAAAATATATTTGAGTACAACAAATACATCTTTTCACCCTGCAGCCTAATTTTAGCTAATATTTATTAATTCCAATGTGGTATAACTTGCCTTGTAAGAGCATAGCATAATATACATATATGATACCTAACATACAATAAAGCCCATAAGAATGTATGTATTTTTATATATCATAGAATAAAATGTAGGTACACAGTTAAAGATGAAAATAGAACATATTTAAATAAAAAGTAAATGGATTAACTTTAGGGATGGTAAATTCAAATGTTCGTCAGGTACAAGTAAGCCAAATAAAACACAATGAGCAAAGAAGATGAGTCAAACAGAGGAGTGCTTTCTTGGAAAAGCTAACCACTCAGTGGCTATGGATTGCTGCCATTTGGGAAAACAGGCCCAGAGCACCCAGATCTTCTAATTTTCTAAACCAAATATATATATGTAAATTTTCTGATTTTTCAATGTTAGAAACTAACATTTTAGAACACCATATAAATCAAACAGATATATCTCTGAAGCATATGCCCTCTGTGGGCTGATACTTTTACAACCTCCAGTTTAAGTGAAGTAGCAAAATACCTGTTGACACTTTATGATGTTTCAGATGTTTTACATTTTATTTTTTCTTATAAAGACCTGAGATAATTACCAAACCAATTCTTACAATTTTACGAGGATACTGAGAGAGAAGCTAAATGTTCAAATAGTCATACACCCAGTAAGAAGATTTGATTTCAAAACCAGGTGTGTCAATTCCAAAGTTTTCTCATACACACTGAAGAGGATATATGAAAAAAAGAGGCACTTTGCTAGACCTGTGAGGCTAGGTAAGATCTGGGCCAACAAAAGGAAATGTGAAGTGATTTTAGAGGAACAAGTGAACACTAGGAGGAAGGAATGAACTTGGTATTTCAGGAAGCAGCTTGGAAACTGGACTGAGGATAACAGATATTTCATACTGGGAAAATTAAAAACAAACAACAAGCTAAAATTCATCGGCTTCTCATTTTATATTCCATTTTATAACTACAAAAGACATATGGCTGAATCACATTGATTCTTCCGTGCATTTTTTTGGTTCCAAAATCAGAAGGTATTCTGAGCTACATTAATCATATTTTAAGCTCATGTTTTAATACCTAGGTTGTGTACAGTCCCTGATGCATTTTGAAAGCATGCAGGAGTATCTATCCACATGAAATAGATACTTTTAAAATACTGAAAAAATTATAAACTTGATGAAGCACATAGAAACCTAGCAGATGTTTTCTAAAAATCTCTCTCAACACTTACATGTTTGTGTATTCTGTCTGTGTCCTGTAATTCAACTCATCCTAGTATACCCAAGTTGCTCTGCTTCTGTTGTACTGCTGGTTCACAGACTTACAACCATACTGCAGCTTAATCAATGTGCTCCCTTCCTAAAACGTCTATTGTTATCTGGCTGGCCTCCTAAGAATTCTCTGAAAATTCCAGATTAATTCTTGCCTCCCAGTAACACTTACTAAAAATATTTCATTACTATCACCACCCTTCTTTGTCTCCAGGACTACGACTATATTCTAAGGCTATGTAACTTATCTAGAGCATATACCTGGCCATGAGTAACTGCTTTCCCGCATACAGAGAAAGCAATCTTCTGTACAACTATGTGTTTCTAACCACTCACTACCAATTCTTTTCAATTTTTCTGTTTTAGTTTTTAAATAGGAATTTCCAAATTTCTTAGAGATGACATGGAGCAAAATAGTAACTGAACAAGGAAAAATTAAAAAGGCATTTTAAACTCAATAACAAGTGGAAAACACTAGATTTTAACGTGTTTCTTTCAAACACAAAAAACCCTTGGCCCAATACCCTTTACTGCCAGATTTAACCTTTCACTTTTCTTCATGTCACTGTATTCTCAGTTGTCCCTGGAAAGGGCTCAGAATTATTCTCTTTTCAATTTTAGTAATGTAGTTCAAGTTTAGACCAGGATGATTTCAGCTAATTTTAGTTACCAGGATGATACTTTTTGCTACTTTCAATCCACATTATAAACATCCTCTAGATTAAATTTCCTAAAGTATCTCTTCTAATATGTCACAATCTAACTCAAGATCCTACTGAGGTTCTCCTGATTAAGGAAAGAAAGCCTCACACTTCTTACATAGATAGGTTTCCAAATCTGGGAAAAGCATTCCATTTTAGTTATCAATCTAACAATCTAGGATTTCACAATTTAATTTTTATCTCATCAGAAGAAATTTTTTCATTCCCTACAGTTATGCTTCCTTAGTGATTTTCCTAAGGTTCACACCTTTTTTCCCTATCTCAGCTGTCCAAATTCTACCTATACTCCAAGGTTGACTGAAATATCATAAATTCCATAAAAATGTTTTCAACCACTTCTGACAACTGGTAATATTTTTCTCTGAATTTTTACTATATTTACCATCACAATATATAATTTAATGAAGTTTATATGCTGTTCTTCATTGTTTCTCCTACAGAAAAGCTGTAGTTCAAACAGATTAACAAACTGAAGGCATGAGTATTCACTATGAAATTTTTTTTTTTGGTTTTGGTTTTGGGTTTTTTTTGTTTCTTACCCAGTGTGCTCTTTCCAGTGCTAGAAATGCATTATATATATATATAAACAAACACTAGAAATGCATTAGATATATAACGATCCATATGAATCTGATATGCTTTAAAAAGAAAAAAGATTTACGAAATGCAATTGTAGTAACTATACTATTAACAAAGATAAACTAATGACTGTCTAAGGATAAGAATAGGGTAAATTCATGTATTGTGAAAGGTTTGAGACAAAACTTTTTAAAATAAAATTACACATTAATCATACTAACAGGTGATGTGTAAAAAATCTTTTGGTGAATGCTTTATCAAAGGAAGATAACCTCATACTTTTCAGAGTTTCAAACACAGAGATTGATCCTAATGTCTTAGGAAAGCTTTTGATTTTCTAAAACAGGAAACACAGAGAAGTATCAGCTTTGCTAGAAAGAGAGAATCAAAATGTAAATCCAAACTTCAAAACGTTCTTAGGTAGCCAAAAAGCTGAGGCAGGAGGACTGCAAGTTCAAGTCCATCCTGAGCAACTTAGTGAGGCCCTGTCTCAAAATAAAAGATGGAGGTAAGGCTGGGAACATCACTCCATGCAAAAGTCTGGGGTTTGATCTCTAGTATCAAAAAAAAGTTCTCAAGTAGGTCCAGCTACATTAAAAATCACTGTTAAAACACTGAAAAGCATGAGTTCTGTTAGGAAGCAAAGGCTGTTTGACATTTTCCATATAACAGCTCCTGCTATGTTAAAAAAAAAAATTACCAATCCTTACATAAATAAATCTGTAAAGAGTGTGGAAAGAATCTTGTCATTGCTTTGAGTTTGCAATCTTAAATATTTAAAATAAAAAATAAAATCATTAAATAGAAACTGAACAACTCTTAAAACCAAGACTACTACTAGACAGATGGAAAATGACCTTCAAGATTCCTAAAAATCAAACAGAAATAGATTAATGGGGCAAATGAAGCTGAACTTAGTATACCGTAGGAAAAAAATGGAGGGAGATGGGTACAGTAAGACCCCAACTTTCAAGCATTCGAGTTGAGAACTTTCATGGACCTCATGTTACGAACATTCATAGAGGTGAACAAATCATAGAAGTAGCTCATGTGTTTCCTGGACACTGTCACAGTTGTGCGGCTGTGTGCGTACTGTACATACAGTACAGTAGTGTACAGTAGTACAATACAGCTGGGAACTGTGTTTCTGTGTGTTTGGGGTTTTTTGTGCTTTACATTTTATATTTGTGTCAAAGGTATATGACTCAGCTTGTCAAACTTACAAACGAATTCAACTCATGAACATTCTCCCCTAACATATCTCCTTCATAAATTGGGGACTTACTGTATATAGAATAAGTAATCACATACTGGAGATCACATAACTTATTGTTAAGACTGGTAAACAAATGATCTGAGATTTCAGAGCCAAATTCAAGATCTTTAAGACCACTTGAGCCCAAGATCTGTGTTTTCTATAAAGCACACATCACTGTCTTTAAAATGCCTATTAGA